>CAIGRT010188716.1:0-14111 GCA_903798405.1 Fraxinus platypoda | reverse complement strand
TCTCGAAACTTTCTCCTCCACGCCTTTTTTTTGACAAAAAATGCATTTTAAAATAGTGATTTGATGGAAAATGTGTGGTTAAAAAATAAGGAAAAGTTTTGAGTTTGCGTGTAATATTATTATATTGAAGAATATGTAGTTGAAAATAAGAGAGAAAATGTATTTTGAAAATAATGGGTACCAAACAAGGGCTAATTTTAAGCACCTGATATTTGACATTGCTCGGAAGCTGGTTTTTTATCACTTCACTGCAGAAATAAATGAAAAATCCGAAGTAAATAAAATAGAATAGACATGGAAAACAGCCAAAATTTCAATTTCCATCAGCATCGATAAGGAATAGAAAAATACATACACAATGTGAATAACTGTCATCTCTTTAGGCGGAAATTAATTAATTGGCAATAAATATACAGGAAAACCAATTTCTGCCAGCTCTATCAGCATGTACGATTCTGAAAACAATATTGAGTAAGCCTCATTTCAATGCAGTAACCTTCGAAAACAAGACAGTTCTAAATTGAACCCTAAGATTTGTCTTTTAACCATATACTTGTTCAAATCATGTCAGTGTCACTCCCAAATGCCTAGCCAATAAATTCCAGAAACCATTCTTCGTGCGAAAAAATGTTAGTTGTTTTTTATTGTCAACCTAGATTCCTCCAAGTGCTTCCATCTTTATTGCCACTGGCAATGAACCAAAACGTTTCGCTACAAATCACTCATACAGCATGTTATACTACCTTGTGTAATATCACATGTTCCCATGAATGAACCACATAATGTTCATACAAGGAGAGCTACTCTTTTATCCTAGATCTTTCTAGAGGAACTAGGATCCACGATTAATGGACTAATACTTTTATGTATTGTATAATATTAAGATTAATTGTTTTATTGAAACATCCTCCTCTTTTTTTCATATCAAATAGGAAAATGACATACATCAATTCAAAAACCGTGAGACAAGAAGTTCCGAGGATGAATGAAGGGTCAAACTCACAAACACGATAATGCAACCTAATCCACATCCAGTGTTAAAAGGGACTCTTGCATTGCATGCTAAAGAGCTGTACAGTTTTTAGAAGATGTCAGTGCCTCTACTAGCCCAAATTCTCTAAATACTTAGAAACTAGATGGCATTCAGACGTTGTTAAGATTGAAAGACTTTGAACTCGCCTTAGGATCCTAAAATTTCACAGTAAATCAGCTGACACCATTGTCTCCATTTCGTTCCTCACCTCCAACTTGTGTCTTCTTCTACCCAACCCCCACTATACCAGCCCACCTAACATGTCTTCACCTTCTCCCCTTACCACCCCTTGCTGCCTCTAATTTTCACACACCTTTCCCCTCCCCCTCTCCCCCACGCAGCTCCCTTGAATCTTGATTCCCCCCCTCCATTGCTACCTTGGGAGGTGAGGAAAGAGGGAAGGGGGCAGGGCAGCGGGGATGCAGGTGTGTTAGAAAGTGGACATATATCACCTTTACTATGGTAGAAAGGCACTTCAAAAAATTTTCCTTTACATATTAGCATGGCCTACAAATTCAAGTTTAATCCCTTCAATATCAGTTTTCACACTTACACGACAAGGCTTTCAGTGTAGACTCATCTGATTAAGTGTGTGCTTTTGGACATGATTTGCTTCAAAATTCAAACATCTCACTTTATTACTGGTTCTGTCATAAGTTACATACACAAGAAAGGTAAGAAATCAAGTATAACAAAATTTATCATCCATTCTTTTCCAATACGCACCACAATTATCCCAAAAGCTTCTAATGTCAGGGTGGTGCTTGATAGCTTAACATTACATAACTGAACTATAAGAGCATCTCTGTATGGAGCATTCCACAATGAATCATTAGAGGTTTCAACGAGTCTAGAACATCGAAGAAGTTCAATACTTGAGCCAAAGCATATATGCAACATGGTTTTAAAAAACCGGATTGAGATTCCCCTGAGAATAAGGCAAGCAAAAAATGTGTCAAGGCACTGATTCTGAGGCAGTTTAAGGGGGCATACACCTTGAGTGAGTTATACGCCACACAGCATCGCCTAAAGACTTGTGAGGCATGTGCTCCTTAATTCTCCAAACTTATTTACTTTATTTTAGGCGTGTGCCTTTAAAACATAAAAATTTTGATTTTAGGAATAGTCCATTGCCCGTTAAAACATTAAAAAAAATGTTTCTCATATATCTACTCTGGGAATACTCTACTAACCCTCTAACTAAAATAATAGTTTCTTTTGTTACTGTATAGAATTTCTTTTATATGCTTGCACACATTAAATCGTTATATTATGAATTCATTGTTTACGATTTTTTATGAGTTTATTTTGCATTTTAGAGTGTGTTTGATAGAGATTAAAATCGAATTAAAATTGAAAAATTAGCCGTTATTGTTGACTTTTATTAGACGAGTGGGACCCAATAACGGCTATATTTTCAATTTTAATTGGATTTTAAGTTTTATCAAACGGGGCCTTCATAATTTTTAGGCATTTTTTGGTTTACAAAGTGGTTTATGCCTCAAAATGCCACGAGGCTTACTCCTATTAAAACATTGATAATCTGTATTCTAGAGTGAGGAAATTGACGTAGACTAATAACTAATTTAACAGATAAATTGTATCTTTTGTTTACTAATTGATAAATGACAATACAATCAAGCCAACTACCTTAATGCAAGCCTCATCCATATAAATCCAGACAGTCAATACAGCAGCTCAAAACAAAGTCAAGGGTAAACCAAGTCAGAAACTATTTGACAGCATAGCGATGGAACCGAGTCAGGGAAAAACATTTGCTGTGTCATTAATTGAACTGGTCTAGTGGAAGTGGTAACAAAATAAATTGTTCCATGATACTAACAAGTAGATGGAGATAATCTGTTGCTTTTGAAGTCCAAAACATCAGTCAATCAGCCACTAAGCATATATTTAGCCCTTGTTTGATCCCCATTATTTCCAAAATACATTTTTCTCTATTTTCCTTTCAACATCACATTCTACAATAAAATAATATTACATGCAAACCCAAAGCTTTTCCTTATTTTTCAACCACACATTCTCCATCAATCTACTATTTCAAAATGCATTCTTAAGAAAAAAAATAGGGCTCAAACATGCTCTTAAAGTGTAAGCTAATCTAGATTCTACCATAAGTGAGGAAAAGATTTTTGCTGGCAGCCAGAGGCTTAGAAATCATTCGTAAGAGTATAAACTTATCGTATCAATTCAAAAACAAACAAATTATACTGAACGCTTTCTCAAATGGTAGAAAATTCAGAACTGAGGTAATTAATTTAACCTAAAGCAGCCAACCACCAATGACATAGAATTGCATCATCAAAAAGAGAAAAAGAGGACCTCCGCAAAACACCATGTGGCAGACATCAAACATCAGGAAGCAGAACTTACAGACGGATGTTGCCAAAGTGATTGCAGAAAAAAAGTAAAACAAAAGAACTGCACATCAAATGAGCTGGAGACTTTACATCTTTTCTGCCAATCACTAAACTCCAACTTGCAGAAAAATTTAAAAGGGGCAATCATCCAACTAGATGTTATATACAACAAGAAGAAACTACGCCTTATTCCCAATAAAATTGGGTCAACTACATAAATCTACTTTTCCACAAGGTCTAAAGCAACTAGATCCTTAATATCTACTACACACCAAGTTAATGTTGGTCTATCTCAAGTAGACGTTCTTCAATTTTCATTCTGTTCGCATCCCAAGTTTACAATTACGGATGAGTTAGAATAATAAAAACATTTCCTTTCAATCAAGCCTCAAAGCTCAACATCTTCAACTTCCTTAAAGGTGGGGCCACCTTCAAGAAAGTTAAAAATAGTAAGACGCTGTTAATTCAAATCAAATCAGTAATACAAAAGGGATATAACTGCTTCCATTCCGTGTTATTTCTTTTTTGCTTTATGTTTTATCCAAGCTGTTTTCATGACATGCATCTTTCAATCAGACTTCAAAATAGACCTTTGTTTCCCCAAATGAGGACCACGAGTCCAAGAGAAAGACACTGTAAAAGGTTGCACTATCAAAAGTGACCTGAAAGATTTGTCATAACAAATAATAATGAATAAAAGCAATCAATCACGTATATCAATGGTCAACTTAGGGCTATTGTGAGATATAATAGCATCCAATAACCACAACTAAAATGCAGATTAAAAATATGCACAAAACTAAAAATGATATCTATCCTTAATTATTGCAATTCATTTTCATATGACTGCATTCTCATTCTTTGTGAAACATAAATTTTGAATGTGTCAATCGTTAGTTCATAAAATGCCCAAATCCAAACAATAGCCTATCTCCATTCTCCCATATCTCAGGACCCCCTCTTTATTTTAAAAGAATAACTTTAATACTTCCAATGTAACTACTAAATTACACAGGCAGCACCACAATTGTTCTAATTAATTCAAAATCCACGATAGCAATCAATCTAAGGAGAACATAAAACACAGAAGCAATAATCTAGTAGCACAAATTTTCAATGATTGCATCAGAAGTTTTCCTTTCATATTTTAAAAACTCATTATAATTTAATACAAGACAAACAACAAAAAATTCAGCGAAAAAATTCAAATAAACAAAGTACTCAAATCAAATTTGGCCTCACAATGCTGAAGTAGTTGTGGTCGTCATCAAGACAGTAACTTCAGGCCTCCTTTCCACGCAGCACTTTATGATAGGAATAGCTGCCATTCCTTCACCTATTCACAACCACAGTGAATATACATGTCTCAGACAAATGGATCGTAGTAAACTCTAAGTTACAAAATGAATTTAGAAAAATACAATTACCTAAAGAGACAGCATGGAACCAAATAAGAGGGCCAGGAGGACGGCTGAGTGAGGGGCGGCCGAGACGTTCCCGCCACCGGAGGGGATGTTCGCGGCCTCGAAATTTGCGCCACCGTAGGTGTAGGTATACTAACGGCGACAAACCATAAGTTAGGGCTCTGTAGAATTTATATACTAATTCACCGCACTCACTCGCCATTAACGGCTACTTGCTTCTTTCTTCTACACTACATAGTTCAGTGGGGTAAAATTAAAGTTAACAGTAAATAGGTAAATAGTTAGAAGCGGGCGGGTTGAGTCTGGATGGATTCGGGCCACCGCCACTAGGCGCTCGCTAAAAAGAAGAATTTTATTATTTTTATTTCAATGTTCAAATAGTTTATTCTTTTTGTATTTTTGAGTCAACAAAATTACTTGTTTTGAAATTTATTGTTATTTTTCTCTCAAAATAAATACTTTATCTTTTATAACTTTAAATGATAAAAAATTATTTATTTCAAAATTCTTAACGGTTGACATTGAATATCCATTTTTATGGAAGGCGGATGTTCAAGTAAATGTTTCAAGCTGGTGTTTGTAATGAATAACGCTTTCTAGCACTATTGGTGCTAAAACAACATCCTCCGCGATATGTAGGTGATATTAACGATAAATTCAATTAAATGTTGTGTTATGAAACTCATTTAGTTGGACATTCACGTGCTGCCATATACAATGGCGTACACAAATGATGTTATATAACATTACTAAGTTGTAATTAGTAGTAATCAATCCGTTATAATGGTAAGAGCATCTCCAACGTAACACTGTGAATTATTATACATGTGTGAAGCAAAATGAGTATGGAGAGAAGGTTAGCAAAATAAGTATGAACAGAAGATCGTACTTTCTTTCGAAATTGCTTTATGCAAATCAAAATATACTCAAACAAGTAGAGACATATATAGAATGGAACACAAAAGCTTGTAAGAAGAATTCATGAAATTGCTAAAAATAACACATAAATAAATAAATTCTTTTGTTTAATTTAAAACTTTTAGATAATGGTTTAATACGACAGGAAAGTGTATAAAGATCTTATATTAAAAGATTTACACAATACTTCTATTAAAAAATAAATGAGGTTTACTTGTCTCATGGTAGTTGATCTTTCATTCAAATTGATTTATTACATACTTATGCTTTGTGATACATACATTGTATAATTTTATTAAAACTAGTTTTCGATCATCTTTTTGTAGTTAAAAATTAGATTCTCAAAATGATTTTATTATACCCGAAACCTTAAATCCATGTGTAGAAGACCAATTAAAACATATATACCTTAAAAATCAAAACCCTAAAAAATTTCAATAAGAAGCTACCATTAGTGAATTGTCTAAAAATAACTCAGGGTCCGTTTGATTGCAAGGGTGGAAAATAGGTGGAAAAAAAAATGAATTTCAGGGAAAGTAATTGCCTAGAAAATGTTTTGCAGTGAATTGTTAATTAAGTGTGTTTGATTGTTATAATTTTCCACCCGAAAATTTTTTAAATTTTGTGTTCGTTTGACTTTTTTTTATATGAAAATTGTCCATTAAAATAATAATTATTTCCACAATTGGTTATAAAATTTGTTTCCATTGCCAAAAAGTAAAAAAAAAACGAAAAAAAAATATTTCCTAAAAAATCATTTTTTTAATCAAAGGAAGAGAGAAAAAAATATTTTGAAAAAAATGAAAATCATGCAAGGACTTGATCAAAAAATTTCTTCCATTTCATTCATAAACAATAAACCTGTTAAAAAAGAAAAAACACAATAAAATAAAAATAATTATAAACAATAAAATAACGAATCAAACACATAACATATATAAATACGAACAAAAAATATAAAAAAATAACAAAAAAATTCTTGTCAATTGTGCAAAGCATTAACTCACAAAACTCTTTCATCTCACCATTAAATAATAAACATGTCCAAAAGAAAAATAACTCAAAAAATAATAATAATTGCCAAAACATAAAATCATGAATCAATCAAACAACATAAATGTGAACAAAAAAGAGTGAAACTAAAAGTGTGAAAAATCAGGACAAATGGATTTGCTGTTGCTGCATTTGCAACTCTACAAATATTCAGAACAGGAATTAAAACTCTTCTCTAAGAATATCCAAGAGATTCTTTGTTGATTGAAACACAGTGCAGTAGAACTTCTCCATGATTTGTCCCCTCCAAGATACAACAGTCCTACTATTTGTCGTATGGCTCAAACAAAGTATGCACAAGTAGTTGAGTTCAAAGCTCCACTAAAGAGACACCCATCTTTGCTCAATAATCTCTCAAGGAAAATGAGAGAAAATCTAAAAGAATCGTGATTGTTGTGGGTGATGAATGAAGAATGAATGATCCTATTTATAGGTAAAAATAGGCCACCCAAAATAAAGAGGTGTAATAAACACATGAACACTTTCACCATTCATTTTTCAAACCTCCAACATCTTCACTTTCCTAGCTGCCAAAACCTACAAACCTATTAAGAAAAAATATAATGAATGAATTTTTAATATTAAAATGCATCAACATTCCCCCACTTAATTTAATATAAAACAAACAGAAAGATTACCAGGCAAAGAAGGACTATCATACATCATGAAGGTGTGCTCTGCATTGAACCTTGGTGAAACAAAAACCTTCACTCCAGAGACAATAGTGTGCTCAACTTTAAACTATGACTACTTAAGAGAAATAAAGAATTACTGTCCACACATAACAATCCAAGTGTTGATATGAGCTTTAACAGCAGCACAATACAGCCTTGTGCTAATCCCAATTTCATGAACGTATTTGAGAATAAGCCCAATTTTCATATGAAGCGGCCCCCACCTCCACACTCACATAGGTGAAATCTATCAAGAGTACTTCTATAATATTTTTACCCCACTCATAGGAGCTATAGATTTCATTAAGAGTTTTTTTAAGAGAACTCAACCTTCAAAAGCATTACAGGATAAATGCACTCACATCATATGGATGATAATAATAAGATAAATAAATAGATAGTGCATTTCTTGCGACCACCATATGATTCGTTTTTCCCATTGAACCCAGTTCTCAGGATCTCTAATCCCTGGGTTGGGTATCTTCATACGTAGCTCTTGTTTACATGGGCTTCAATCTCATCACCTTCAATGTGCTCCAAACCTTTTCTCTTGACAAAAGCCTTTGTTCATAGATCTGCAAGATTATTACAAGATTTCACTTAATCAACATTTATGATGCCATTACTTAGATAAGATATCACAGTACCGTGTTTTCTCCTGATAGGTCCGTATTTACCATTATAATAACGATTTTGTACTATACCAATTGCTGCAGTGCTACCACAATGAATTAACACAGATGGAGCTGGTTTTTTCGATAAATGAATTTCGAATAATAAATCCATTAACCAATTTGTTTCCTCACTTGCAAATCAACTTCCATAGTTGAGTTAGTAACAATGGTTTATTTCTTAAATTTCCAATATATAGCGCCACCACCACTCAATGAAAAAATATAACCAATGGTAGAGAGAGAATCTCTTGACAAAGTATTCCAATCGGCATCATTGAATCCTTCAAATACAGTTGGATATTTTTTTATAAAACAAGCCATAATTTTTGGTAACAGACAAATATTTCATTAAAAGCTCTATGGCATGCCAATGATCTCTTCATGTCTTGCTTCTAAATCTACTAGGTATTCCTACTGCATATGCAATGTCAGGTCTAGTGCAATTGGTTGCATAACGCAAACTTCCAATAATGCTAGCATGTTCCTTTTGATTAATCAATAAGTGAACACTAGAATCAAAAGGAGCCATGCTTAAAATCATAATAATTATATTTTTTCAACATTCTGTCAACATAATGCGATTGATCAAGAAAAATGTCATCACCTATTTTTGTGATTTTCATACTCAAAATGAAATCAGCTTCACCAAAATCTTTCATATCAAAATGATTACAAAGCATGTTTTTTGTCTCATTTATAACATGCATATTTGAACCAAATATCAACAAATCATCCACATAGAGACTAACAATGATATATGAACTTTCAGAAGATCTGTAATATATGCATTTATCACACTCATCGATTTTAAAACCATTTTTAATCATGCAGGAATCAAACTTTTCATGCCACTACTTAGGTATCTATTTTAAGCCATATAGGGATTTATTCAGCTTACACACTTTGATTTCATGTCCATGCTCTACGAAGCCTTCAGGTTGATCCATACAAATTTCCTCATCTAGATCTCCATTCAAAAAAGCAATTCTTACATCCATCTGATAAATTCCAAGATTATAAATTGCAGCCACTACAATCAACAATCTAATAGATGTAACTCTGTTACCAGAGAAAAAAGTATCGAAAAATCAAGGTTAGCTTTTTGTTTAAATTCTTTTGCAACAAGTCCAGCCTTGAATTTATCGAAGGTACCCTGGTTTATATTCTTTCTAAAAACCCATTTACAACCAATAGTTGTACAACCCAATGATAATTCTACCAATTTTCAAGTGTTGTTGGAGATTAGAAAATCAATATCATCATTTACAACATCAGGTGAAGTAAAAGCTTCTTGTAAAGAAAGTGGAGTCTCCTCAGTATTGAAAACATAGTAGTCAAGTCCAAAAATGTTTCAACTCGACTCAAAAATAATATTATTATCAATAACTAAAAATCTGTAGGCTGTACTATTTACTGCATATCCAAGAAAAAACACAAGTGGTAGTTCTAACACCCAATTTTGATATTTTAGGATCTGTTAGCCTTACAAAATCTACACAGCCCCAAACCCTTAAAAATCTCAAGTTTGGCTTATACCTTTTTCACAGTTTAAAATGTGTGATTTTTGTTTTCTTGTGGGAGCACCATATTCAACATATAACATGCAGTTAAAATTGCTTCATCCCAAATATTTGAAAAAGTACGTGACTCAATAAGCATAGCATTTGTCAATTCAGTCAAAGTTCTATTTTTTTCAGTCACACCGTTAGATACATGTGAGTATGGTGGAGTAGTCTCATGAATTATTTCCAAAGACTGAACAAAAGAATTAAAAGTAATAGAGTCACACTCTCGACCTCTATCACTTCTAAGTCTTTCGATTTTTTTACCGAATTGATTTTAACTTCTTGGAGGAAAACTTTGAATTTATCAAAAGCATTACTTTTATTTTTCAATAAATAAACATAAGTATATTTTGAAAAATCATCAATAAAAATGATAAAATATCTGTTTTCTCAAAGAGTTAAAATTCCTTCAAATTCACAAAGATCAGTATAAATTAATTTTAAGAATTCGGTATTTCTTTCAACACTCATATGAGGATTCTTTGAAATTTTAGCTTGAATGCAAATTTCATATTTTTTGAAATCATTTTTCAGTCTTGGGAGTAATCCTAAACTACTCATGATTTCCACATATATACTATTTATATGATATAAACGAGTATGCCAAAAATTCACAGAAGAAAGTGTGTAAACAAAAGTAGATTTTGTTTTATCACTCTCAATTTTCAATTTGAACATTCTATCAAAAGCATAGACCTTACCCACAAACAAATCCTTTTTGGTAATCACATATTGATGTGATTTCATAGTCTATCTAAAACCAACCTTATTAAGAAGAAAACTTGACATCAAATCCTTCCTCATTGACGGTGTATGTAAAATATCTTTCAAAGTTAGCACACGTCTCGATGTGAATTTCAATTCAACCTCACAACTTCCAACAATCTTGGTTTTGCTAGAATCACAAAGCATGATGATTTTCTCTTCCTCAAAGGGAGTGTAATTCTTTAACCAATCTTTATCATAGCAAACATGCCTATTGGCACTAGAATCTGTCCAACATCCTTCAACATACTGTACCATGTTAATGTTTGTAATCATTGCCACAAGTAGCTCTATGATTACATTAGCTTGAGGAAAAGGCTGTTGTTTTCGAAATCTGCAATTTCGAGCAATATGCCCACTTTTGCCACAGACAAAACATGCATTATAAATTTGATTTTGANAGACAAAACATGCATTATAAATTTGATTTTGAAAAGGAGGGCCTTGGTTCATATTTTCTGGTTTGGGTTTCTCCAACTGTAAGGTTTACCATAAATTTTCATATTTTTATTTATTAGCTTCAACTCACTATTTCTAGAAAAATGATTATTGGGCAAGTTATTATTGGCGGCAATTAAATTTACTTTCATGCCAAAATGTCCATTGCTCTCTTGTGTCATCAGTCCATCTTGGCCTCTATCTTCCTCCTTTACACAGATGCAGTGATCAAGGTTTCCATGGACATCTCTTTCTACTTATAGCGCATTGATTTTTGGAACTCTTCCCATGATGGCGATAGTTTGTCAATGTTTGCAGCCACAATAAGGTTGTCCCCAATTTTGATGCCTTCAGATCTAACCTCTGCAACAATCATTTGAAAATCTTGTGCTTGTTCTGCCACATATTTTTTATCCACCATTTGAAAGCGAAAGAAGCGACTAGCACCGTATTTCTTTACACAAGCTTCCTCAGTATCATATTTATTCTGTAAAGCTTTCCACATTTTCTTTGCAGAGGAGTAAGTAGTATTGTAATAATCATAAAAATTATCCGCTAGGCAATTCAAGATGTAACACCGACAATTATACTCATCTCTATTATATTTCTACCTTCCCTTTATGAGCTTAAAGTTCCTCTTCGTTCATATTACCAGTAAAGACCTTGTTTGGATTCTTCTCAGTAACGATGTAGGAGACTTTGAGAAGATTGAGGTAAAATAAAACTTTGCTCTTCCACCGCTTAAAATGAGTTCCCTTAAAACGAAAGGGCTTTTGGAGACCTCCAACGCTGTCAACAAGCTTCTCAGGTGCTAACTCCATTTGTTTGATTCTCCTTAAAATTGTTGGCGAAATTTCAATAATAAAAAATGGAGTTACAAAATGAATAGGAAGATAACGAAATCGGATAGACTGATGCACGTATATTTCGCTCTCTTAAAGGAGATTCAAGCTCTTTGCGGTTGGCAAAATCTAAAACACGGTGCAACATAACATCTCTATAACTTGTCCCCTTCAAGATACAACAGCCCGACCATTTGTTGTATGGCTCAAATAAACTCTGCACAAGTTGTTGAGCTCAAAGCTTCACTAAAAGAGACAACCTTCTTTACTCAATAATCTCTCAAGGAAAATGAATGAGAATGTAAAGATAAAAGCTAAAAGAATCGTGATTGTTGTGGTGATGATGAATGACCAAGGAATGATCCTACTTACGGGTAAAAATAGGCCACCCAAAATAAAGAGGTGTCGTAAACACATGAACCCTTTCACCTTTCATTTTCCAAACTTTCATTCTCTTCACTTTCCTAACTCTCAAAACCAACAAACCTATTAAAAGAAAATATAATGAATGAATTTTTAATATTAAAATGCACTAACACTTTTTAATTTTAAAGAGAAGCTCAACCATTCGGGGCTTTCCACATAATGTTCACCTTGTCTTGATGTCTATAAAGTGCCAAACTCTATTTTGATTATTGCTACAGTGCGTAAAATAAATTAAAATAACGAGTTTGTAGGAGTTTATAAATTTTTAACAGCTATAGCTTAAGGTAAAAGCTCATTAAGATTGGTACAGCTCCAGCAAATTCAAGGATATCATATTCTTAACTGATACATTTTATTTTTCTCTTATTACTCTCTTTGGCGTGTTCAATTAGAAAGACAGGAGGACACAAGAAATTCCCATATTCACGCCTCTAAAAGAGAAGCTGCTTCATGCCCATTGGGTTGGGGATGGGGGTTAATCCAGGGTCATAATCCGTACGAATTCCAAGAAAAAAATAATGGATAACAGTATAAATGGTCAGAATACAATGTGTAAATTCATGAATACATCAAGGTATTGTGATGTATTTTGGAACAGATCTTGTAATTTCTTAGCCATAGAAACCTTCTCTTCAAAAAAAAAAAAATGAAGAGAGAGAGTAAAACCATCCAGTTAAATATTTGGTTGATTCAAGTCTTAAGACAACAGAAAGTATCTATTGTACTCGTCACTTTTCCCAATTTCCACATTCAATGTGATATTCTGGGCCAGGGTAAACAAACATTTCATTATATTTTCATAATCTAGGATATCTTATATACAATTAAAAGTATCTCTCGGAAACATGAAGAATATATTTTTAGATTGTAGAAATTGATAACTAATTCTGTATGAAGATTAAAATAGGTAACAAAACTACACAAGTTCAATGCTAGCACTATACGTTTACTTTAATCTACTGATCGCGAATAGCTTCCAGCAAAATATACTATGAACTGGTCTCGTAGAGCGGCCGAAAGCGAGATAAGATTCATGGGAAATCTCAAAGTCAAATATACTTCTATAAGCAACAGATTTTCCATCTCGTACTCTGGAATCCGGAGAAGATTATGTGAAAATATAATTAGGGACATTATGTTAAGCTAGAAGATCAAGAGTTTGAATTCTGGAGAGATGGAGTGGAATTTTCTTGTTTATTCCATTAGTATATTTTTCTTATTACCAGTTTTGATCATCATATTCTACAAAACAAGGCCACGTGACAACAGGCTACCTCCAGGGCCACCGGGATGGCCACTGTTTGGTCACATGTTCCATCTTGGAACTGCACCCCATCATAGAACCATAGCCGGGCTTAAACAGAAGTATGGCCCCGTTGTGTGGTTAAAGATAGGTTCAGTTAACACAATGGTTATACTTTCTGCAGAGATAGCCACTGAATTTTTCAAGAACCGTGATCTCACATTTGTAGACCGTAACATTATAGATGTCATGAGATCGCAGAATTACAACAAAGGTTCCGTGGCCTTGGCTCCATATGGTGTCTATTGGCGAGTGATGAGGAAGATTTGTACAGTGGAAATGTTCGTTAACAAAAGAATCAAAGAAACAATCTCCATGAGAAGAAAGTGTATTGACAATATGCTTTTGTGGATAGAAAAACAAACGAATTTGGCTGAAGGAAGGGGGGAAGGAATTGAGGTAGTGCGATATATTTTCTTGGCGTCATTTAACATGCTAGGGAACCTTATGTTGTCCCGGGATTTGGTGGATCCAGAATCGAAAGAAGCCTCAGATTTCTTTAACGCCATGAATGGAATCATGGAATGGGGTGGCCATCCAAATATTTCAGATTTATTCTCTTGGCTTAGATGGCTCGACCTGCAAGGACTAAGGAGGAAAATGGACCGTGATATGGGG
>CAIGRT010188712.1:0-21705 GCA_903798405.1 Fraxinus platypoda | reverse complement strand
TGGCATTAATTAATCATACGAGCACGTAAAATAAGGAGGGAAAAATATGCATTTTGCATTTCTATCATATGCTTATGTCTTCTTTCAGCTCTGCCATTTTGGGCTGAGGTGTAGGGACAGGATGTTCCCATGTCAATACCAGATTCAAGAGCTAAGTTAGTGAAAGCTCTGAATTCACCTCCCCAGTCTGGCTGAAGAAATTTTATTTTTCTATCAAACTTGTTTTCAACTAAGGTTTTGAATTGAATGAATAGGTTTATAGATTCAGACTTGTTCTTCATGGGATAGATCCATGTATATCTACTATAGTCATCAATGAACAATATATAATACTTGTATCCAAAGGTTGAGTGTATGGGAGCAGGTCCCCAAACGTCTGTGTGTATTAAGTTAAGAGGAGCTGATAGTTTGAAGGGCAGAAAGTGTGATTTACCAAGTTGACAAACATCACATAGTTGATTGACTTCATTGATATCAACTTTTTCATTACAAGATTTGAGAACTTGTGACATAACAGGTTTTGTAGGATGTCCAAGTCTCATAAGCCATAGCTTAAGTATAGACTCATGTTTTCTAGACTTTCTGGACTCGTTAATAAAGGTAGAGGAATTCAATTTATTTGGATACACAAACTGACGACATGAAGGCCTTTTAACTCGATCTGGGTGCACAATTCGATACAATCCATCTTTAAGCTTCCCTTCCAAAAGCACCTCCATCGTTTGCTTATCCTTGACAACACAAAATTCAGGGTGAAACTCCATAAACACATTGTTATCAGATGTTAGTTGTGAAAAGCAGATTTTTCTTAATTGAGGGAACTAACAGTACATTACTGATATTTAAGGATTTGTCATTAAGTGTGCTTAGTTGATTTGTGCCAATATGAGAGATATGCAGTTTGTTTCCATTACCAACAGTAAGTTTTTCCTTACCACCATAATCACGTGCTTCAACTAGATTTCCTCTATCAGCTGTTACATGATGGCTTGCTCCTGAGTCAGCAAACTATGCTGGATCTGTGATGGTGCTTGGTGAGGCTACAAGTGCAGCTGGTCCTGATGAATTTCCTTGGTATTGTTGAACAGGTTTTGTTCCCACGTACCTTTCATCGTAACGGTTGAAGCATTTCTCAGTTGAATGGTTGTTCATACTACATATTTGACAAGGAGATTTGCTTCCAGTTTGCCTGAATCCTCTACCTCTGCTCATTCCTCCTCTGTTGTAGTTACTTCTTCCACCATAATTGAACCTACCTCCTCTGTTTACAGGTGATCTTTGCACAAGGTTTGCTGAAGTATGGCCCAAGTTAACTGAGGCTATGCTGGTTTTAATAGTATTAAGGTGTTCGATTCTACTTTCATAGGTCATCAACACTGATTGTAGCTCATACCAGGAAATAGAATCCATGTTGTTAATTTGAACCACAATGGAATCCAACAAGTACTTGGGTAACAAGATCAGCATGATGTATGCTTTTCCCAGCTATTTCGAGGTTATTTGCTAACTACTTGACCATATTTAAATATTGATCAATGTTCATTGATCCTTTCTTTGTTCTTTGAAGTTCACTGATGAGGAAAGTCACTCTTGATTTGTTCAAGACTCCAAAGCTCTCCTGAACAACATTCCAAAGGGTGCAAGAAGTTGAAGAACCCATTACTCTCATAGCAATTTCAGGTGTCATTGATGAATAGAGCCAGCCCATTAGAAGCTGATCAGTTGACAGCCATTTTCCATACTCAGCATTGGGAGTCATTTCAACTGTGACACCAGCAGATCCATTAGTTTGTGTTGCCAGAAATTCTGCTAGACAAGTTCTTGTTCCAGTGATGAAGCCTTCAACGTTATGACCTCTTATGATGGGCATAACCATGTTCTTCCATAGTAGGTAGTTATTCTTATCAAGCTTCACTGCAGGGGCTTGGGTAAGACTCATTCCAAGTTGTGGCATCTTATTTCCTCCCATCATTGAAGACATCAGCGTGCTGGACGTTGGTAGGGCAGATCGTGCATTGTCATTTGATCCGGTATTAACCATTTGAAGCTCTGATACCAAGTTAAAATTAAATACCAACAATAGAAACTGGGAACAATTTGCAGCAGAACTTAAGCTGCTGAATTCTTCTATATATATTGATAATGATTTACTTTGGAAACATATATTATGATGTATAATTTACAGTGTATATATAAACAAGTTTAGAGTACTGAGCAAGAAAAAAATCATGTAGCAATCACGTGAGGTTGCAATATGGTTATAACAGCAACAGTGGTCCCAAAGGTTCATTTTAGCAGCTCATTTTAAGTGCGATCATTTTAGCAGCCTAGGGGATATTCCAATCTGATAATGAGTGAACATTTCAACAGTTTTTATTTATTTTTTTGATTTAATTATTCATACATTATAATTATGCGAGTGTTTGGCACCCATTTTAATGAGTTTAAAATTTTTGGAATAGTGATTGATTGGAGAATGTGTGGTGAAAAAGTGATGAAAAGTTTTAAATGTGTGTAATATTATTTTATTTGGAGAATGTGTGATTGAAATGAAGAAAGAGAAACAAAAAACGAGAAAGAGAATGTGTGCCAAATATGGGCTATATATATATATTTTTTGAAAAATGTAAAGTTACAATTTTATCCTTTTATAAATATTGAAAATTATGATCAATATTAATTCTTTGGTCAACTAACGGTGAAACTAACAGTTTTTATCTATTTGAATTTTAGCTATGACATTAAGAAAGGTTTGGTATCGTGGATGATACAAATGAAATGTTTGAATCGAGTTTGTATAAAAGTGAAATATTTAATCCCTGTTTGAGTCACATTATTTTTTTCATTTTCGTTCTTCTATTTATTTTTAACCACACATTAATAAAATAATATTTTTTATCACAGCTACAATTTTCCCATATATTTTAATCCTACCCTACCTTTCTACTCAAAAAATCTGTTCCGGATTCGTCCCGGTTAACGTTAATCAACGAGCGCCCGCCCCTGGAGTGGAGGCACAAGCAGCGAACCAATTTCCTCGAAGAGTTGAACAACAAACACCGTACAGGCGCTAAAAATTGCGCTCAAAATAACGAAATGCAGACCAATACCGCCTCCGCCTCCTCCTCCCTTTCTCCTTCAGCTGCTACGGAGTCTCTCCTGCAAGCCCTAACCACCAGAGGCTGGTGTTTCGGAGACGTCAATCAAGTCAAAGCATTGATCGCAGCTCAGTTATCCTTACATGGCGGTCGCTGCACCGTTGCCTCAATCGAATCGGAGCTGGTCAATATGGACTTGCGATCCATTGGTGGGAAATGCTTGCCCGAACCTGCTATTCTACGCAAAGTCTCTCATTTTCAAGGCCCTAAAGTCCTTCAGGTAACTCGTACCTTGATGGTGGTATCAGTTTTTGAAGCAAAAACGTACATTTAGTACTAATTTTGTACGCTAGATGGAGAAGTCTGAGTAGTTTATGTTAGACTCAAGGTGATAAATTGTGAGAATGGCAAGCACGATAGGAGAAGAAGTAATGATTTTGAACTGTATTATTCATTCAATGATCGTAATAATATATAGGCAGATTACAAGGAAGATTTAAATTTAAAATATACAGAAAAGTAGGAAACTAATTAACAAACACAGTGATCGGAAACTAAAATTTGTTACAGAATTGTTACAAAACTAAAAAGCCTAAAAAATAGGAGTTGACTTGGTCTTGATCCTTGAGTGCGTGCAACACCCCCCCTCAAGTTGGAGTTGGGATTGAAATGTCAAGAACACCCAACTTGCTAAGTAGTCGACGATAAGCATCACCTCCAAGTGGTTTGGTAAAAATGTCCGCCAACGTAGGTAGGAAGGAGCAATGAGACCTCCTTGAATTTTTTCTGGAACAAAATGACAATCAATCTCAATATGTTTGGTGCGTTATGAAAAACAGGATTTTCAGCAATGTGAATAGCAGCTTTGCTATCACAATGAACTACAATTGGTTGTGAATGGTTGAAACCAAGATCTGAAAGAAGATATTTTAACCATTGCAACTCAGAAGTAAGTGTAGCGAGAGAACGATATTCTGCTTCTACAGGAGAACGAGAAATAGTTGGTTGNATCTGAAAGAAGATATTTTAACCATTGCAACTCAGAAGTAAGTGCAGCGAGAGAACGATATTCTGCTTCTGCAGGAGAACGAGAAATAGTTGGTTGTTTCTTGGTTTTCCATGAAATAGGACTAGAACCTAACATGGTAAAATAACCAGTGGTGGATCGACGTGTAGTAGGACAACCGGCCGAGTCAGAGTCAACATATCCAACAAAAGTAAGAGAGCTAGATGCAGAAAGGAATAATCATTTACCAACAGTACCTTTAAGATAACGAAGAGCTCGATTGGCAGCATCAAGATGAGTCGAATGAGGAAATTGCATGAATTGACTAAGTGTGTTTACAGTATATTGTATATCTGGTCGTGTGACAGTAAGATATAAAAGACGTCCCACCAGTCGACGATAGATTGTCGGATCAGGGAGAGGAGTACCATCCTCTGGTCGTAAACAAAGATGTTGTTCCATAGGAAAATCAGATGTTCGAGACCAGTCATACCAGAATCAGATAAGATGTCAAAGGTATATTTTCTTTGACATAGAAAAACTCCTTGTTTAGATTGAGACACTTCAATACCTAAAAAATATCGAAGATTGCTAAGATCTTTTACAGAAAAAGATTGAGGGAGAAATTGTTTGATTTCAGTGATGGCATCATCATTATTACCAGTGATAATAATATCGACATGGACGAGAACAAAAATAGAAGTCTGGTCATGAATATATATAAAAAGACTATAGCCTGCAACAGATTGTCGAAAACCTCGATGAATAAGAGTGGTTGAGAATTTAGAGAACCATTGACGAGAAGCTTGTTTGAAACCATAGATGGATTTATTTAATTTGCATACACGAGTCTCCCCTTTACGAGAGAAACTGGGAGGAAGTTTCATATAAACTTCTTCATTGAGATCTCCTTGGAGAAATGCATTGTTGACATCGAGTTGATGTAGAGACCAATTTTTAATGGCAGCAATGGAGAGAAGGAGACGAACAGTAACTAGTTTGGCCACATGTGCGAAGGTATCATGATAGTCGATTCCACCTTTGGCAACTAAACGAGCTTTATATCTCTCAATTGAACCATCAGATCGATATTTAAATTTGTAGACCCATTTACAACCAACGGGTGATTTTCCCCTAGGAAGTGAGCATAAAGACCAAGTATTATTTAATTCAAGGGCCTGAATTTCTTTGGCCATGGCATCGCGCCATTCACCAGATTTCATGGCTTGAGAATAAGAGCGTGGTTCTTGATGTTCAATAATATTTGTTAGAAAAGCACGATGAGAGTGGCTTAGATGGGACAAAGAAAAATAATTGGCTAGTGAAAAATCAGTTGAAAGTGAAATATGGTTACAAATATAATCTTTGAGATGACCTGGTGGACGACGAATTCGTTGAGAATGATTATTAATTATAGAACCCGGTGCTATTGGAGGAGAAGTATGAGTGTCCTCGGAAATAGGTGGAGAGTTGGGTGAATTATCAAGCTGAGGACTGGGTGCCATTGAAGGAGAATTATTAGAGGGAGTATCCATAGAAATAGGTGGAGAATTGGGTGTGTCATCAAGTGGAGAATCATTGGAATAATCAACTAGATTACGAGGGATAGAATCACTAGAAGGAATATTAGTGGGAACAATCGGTGGTGTAGTGTAGTCAAAAGTTCCATCATCATTAATTGAAGTAATAGTAATTGAATTTTTTAATGATGGAGGTGGAAGATCGCGATATGGAAAAATTGACTCATGAAATATAACGTCACGAGAAACATAGATTTGATGAGTTTTGCAATCATATATGCCATATCCTTTTTGACCGTATGGATAACCAACAAAAATACCGAGTTTGGCTTGCTCATCAAACTTATGTTGAATAGTCATATTTTTAGCAAAACATAAACATCAGAAAACTCAAAGAGACGAGTATGAAGGAACAGTTCCAAGTAAAACTTGGTGAGGTGATTTATATTTGAGGATCGGAGTTGGAAGTTTGTTGGTAAGAAAGGCGGCAATGAGAATACATTCACCCCAAAAAGAAAGAGGCAAGTTTGCTTGAAGTCATAGAGCTCTAGCAACATCAAGGAGATGGTCGATGCTTACGTTCTACAGCGCCATTTTGTTGGGGGTCGCAATGCAACTACGTTGGTGAATAATACCATTTTCATGAAACCATGTTTGAGTTTGTTTAGAAAGAAATTCAGTACCATTGTCTGAACGAATGATTTGAAGTTGAGGGAGAAAAATCTTCCCATTACCAGAGTTGATACGAGAAATTTTTGTGTTGAATTGACAATTGATTTGATTAAAAAAATGAATTAACATTTTGAAGGTTTTAGATTTATGTTTCATTAAATAAATTCAAGTACACCTTGAATAATCATCAACAATAGTTAAAAAGAAACGTGATCCATTTTTGGACGGAATAGAAAAGGGACCCCAAATGTCAACATGAATTAATTCAAAGCGATGAGAAGAACAAGATGATTTTTGAGGAAAAGAAAGACGCGGCTGTTTAGCACGCGGACATACATGACAAACAAAATCTTTATTCGCAATAATAATGGGAAAATTCTTAACAATGAAATCAAAACGAGACCTAGATGGATGACCAAGGCGAGAATGCCATAGGTCAAATTTATTACAATGCTTGAATGAAAAAACAGAATTAAAAACTAAATCTGCATCTAGGTAAAAAAGACCATTTCGAGCACTACCCTGACCAATCTTCTTCTTCGTTGCTCGGTTCTGAAATATACATTCAGAAGATGAAAAGAATGCTTCACAATTTGTTGAATTTGTTAATTGTGAAATAGATAACAAATTGAATTTGAAAGATGGAATGTGAAAAACATTAGTGAGAATAAGTGATGGTGAACAATGAACTGTGCCTATGTATGTCACAGGCGCATGAGAACCATCAGGCAATTGAAATGCCATACTTTTATGAACAGTAGAATATGAAGAAAAAAATGAAAGAGATGTACATGTATGATTAGAAGCACCTGAATCAATAATCCAACAAGAGGACAAACAAGTGAGAATTGTACCTACCAAATGGACTGATGATCCACCAGATTCCTCTTTGGATAAAAGGGCAAGAAGCTTGTTGTATTGTTCAGGTGTTAATTGATTAATGATTAGTAGCGGAAGTGTATGGAGGTGGCCCTGATTTCTTCACCAGCTTATCTGGAAAGCCATGAACTTGGTAGCATGTGGCAAGAGTATGACCATGCTTGTTACAATGTTCACAAAAAGGACGTTGACGCTTTCCCGATAGTCGAGAAGGTGGTTTAAACGCCTGAAACGCTGCCGAATCAATGGTAGGAGTTGTTCGAATATTAATCTCTTGTTGTTTTTCTTCTTGATGTACCAAATTGTGGATACACTGAATTGAGGGGAATGGCTCCATCAAGAGAATTTGACTGCGAATTGCTGAAAAACAATCATGGAGTCCTTGAAGAAACTCCATGGCACGATCTTGATTTTGCCGATCAATAATGCTTTTAGCATTACCACAAATACATGGAGTGACGCAGATAATGGAATTGAGTTCGTCCCATAAGGATTTGAGTTGTGTGAAATATAATGAAACGAACATACCTTCCTGCTTGAGGGAAGAGATTGATTGTTTCAATTGATAGATCTTAGGAGCATTTGATTGAGAAAAATGATCCTTAAGATTTGTCCATTTGTGCTGCAGTTTCAGCATACAAGATACTTGGACGGATCTCAAGTGAGACTGAATTAAGAATCCAACTTCCAACCAAATCATTACATCGTTCCCAGTTGGAAATATCATCTTTCTCCTGTGGAATTGGAAGTGACCCATCAACAAAACCCAGCTTGCTTTTTGCACAAAGTGCCATTGTCACTGCACAACTCCATGGGCCATAATTGTCTCCTGTCAATAGAGGTGTAACAAGAACAGTAGAAGGGCTATCTGAGTGATGAATAGCATAAGGATTTGTTTTGATAGGTGTTGATGACTGTGGAGATGATGGTGGTGTGATGTTGGTGGTAGGATTTGCATTAGACATGTGGAAGAAATACAGAGAAAAAAAAATTATTGCTCTAATACCATGTGAGAATGGCAAGCACGATAGGAGAAGAAGTATGATTTTGAACTGTATTATTCATTCAATGATCGTAATAATATATAGGCAGATTACAAGGAAGATTTAAATTTAAAATATACAGAAAAGTAGGAAACTAATTAACAAACATAGTGGTCGGAAACTAAAAATTGTTACAGAATTGTTACAAAACTAAAAAGCCTAAAAAATAGGAGTTGACTTGGTATTGATCCTTGAGTGCGTCCAACATAAATCATTACTGTAAAAAAAGTAATTATAACTATCAATTAAAAGAAAGTTTAAGAAATTTGCACTTATGCACAACAATAAAAGTTATGAATATTATAGACGTTTTGTAATGTATAATAAGTCTTGAATAGTTACTTTTTTTGATACTCACAATCCTAAGCTACGGCATGGTTGAAATTTTGGAATTATTGGAATTTGGCTCAGAAATTATTTTTTAGTCTTGCTATCGGCATTGAACAAATCCAACGACTTTTTAATGATTTGTATAGCTAAGTTTGTTCAATTGGAGGTTCTAGTGTTCTACTTTTCTCATAATTGATTGTGATGTAAATCTGGTCCTTTTCAGTCCTTGGCTTTTTTGATAGAATCTTTGAGAGTGTCTATGTGCATATATCAAATACTTACATAGCAAATAGGTTGGTTTGGATAGATGTTGAGATGTGTTAAGAAGAATGTCGGTAATTTACTGGCTTTTATATGCGGTGCTTAATGGGAGTCCTTAGCTGTTTTGATAGAATCTTTGAGAGTGTCTATGTGCATATATCAAATACTTACATAGCAAATAGGTTGGTTTGGATAGATGTTGAGATGTGTTAAGAAGAATGTTGGTAATTTACTGGCTCTTATATGCAGTGCTTAATGGGTTGGGTGGACCTGTCAAACATTTTCCTTCCCTATAGATTGGGATAGCTAGAAGCGAGCCAAGAAAATACTAGAATCTCCTATTATATGTGAAACCATGGCTGAAAAATGTGGGGTGAAACTATTCTTTGTTGACCTTTGGTCATCTCAAATGAGGACCTACAACAATTGTTTCACCGATCAATTTCTCCTCAATACCTCGGATTATCAATCCCATTCCAATAATGATATGGTCCCTTCCCAAACATATGTCATTCCTGTCTGATTCAACAGCAACCTTGACCCTGCTTAGATGGCTCATGGATTCTAACCACATTGCTGTGTGATTTTATTATTTATTCCTTAATAGGTTAAAAGTCTGCCCTGTCAAACCCATCTATCTGCATACCATCTTTATCATCTATAATTTCAGATTTGAATACGAGAAACAGGATACATACTGGAGGAGTTTTCTTGAGTCGAAGAATGCTGCCATCTTCACGAAGCTTCCTTTTAGATGAATTAGTCATCTCTTATTTTCAACAAGATCTTTTTCTCGTGAATTTATTAAAGAATGAACTCAATGAGGCTAGTTAATAATTATGCACAGATACTGGTATTAGCACTGTAGCTGTATGAAATGTAAGATGAAGATTGGAAGGTTACTGAACCTATGTGTGAAGATTTCTGCATTTTATGATGGAAGAATAATTTAGGTGAATCTTGGTATGCTATTTCTTTTCATTCTTGAGAGTTGATGATTTAGTTCATGGTCGTTGACAAGTTTATGTACATGTCAAGTTTCTCTTATCTGTCATTGTTATATTGGTTATTATTGGAATAGGAAAATTGGTTATACATAAAACACCTACAGCTTGAAATGAAATTTCACTGCTAAATTTCGGAGAGAACCATTTTTTTAGTAAATTGGATCTCACGTGTAAATGCTAAAGCCAGTTTTAGGGAATAAGGCTTATTATCTTGTTCTTGAGTTTCCCTAGCACCATACTACTAAAGCTGATGGGCATGTGATGAAACATTAGAACAGGAAACATGCAAAAATACACATCAATTTTTTGAAGTTGTAAAAGAAATAATTATAGTTTATTTAATTGTATTTTTCTTCATAGTTATTGCTTATTAGTCTACCCAGTTGGAAATTTTCCCTTTTGGCTGTTTAGATAATTTTCCATTTTTAAAAGGGATTTTGTGAATAAATAGGATTAGTCTCTTGGTGGGTATGGAGACTATTGAATTGAATTTATCGATATATTGATTGATTAAACTCTCTCTCTCTCTCTCTCTCTACAAGTTTAAAAGGCTAAATGTTTTTGTATTATTTTCTCATGATTTATGGATAATATTAAATGATGCAATTTTAAAATTTTCATGGTTTAATTGTTAAATGGTATTTCTTGAACTCTTTGCTTGAAAATTATTACAATTATCTTGTTTAATGCAGTACCTTGTCATCAAGGAAATTTCTAACGGTAAGCAAACATCCACCCCACTACAACAAAATAAATAATATATATATATGTTTTTCCTTAATAAGGTTTTTGCGATGCTTTCTATACGAATTACCATATTTAAATCCAGCACATTGGCTGAGCTCCGGCTATGTTGTGAACAGATATCTTCAGTCAGAGATATATCTAGAAGTACAGCTGAGAGTTCAGGAAATTCCGACAATCATCGCCTGTTAAGATTGAAACTCACCGATGGACATTCCGAAATAACTGCAGTAGAGTATTCTCATGTGCCATCAATTCCTGAAGATGTTATCCCTGGGACTAAGGTATTCCAATCTTTTATTTCTTTCTATATTGTCTCATTTTATGGCATAATTAAAGATAAAAGTCAGAATCACCTAATTTTTCCTACTCTACCGGTTGTGGTTGGAAAGTAAAAAAGGAAAAAGGCTTGCACTAATGAGGAAGGAATAAGTTATTTATTCTCGGGTGTGTATTAACTTAACATTATATTTGCTGTACTAATTCCTGATGTCTACGTTTGCTCAATATTCAGTTTTAATTGTTTCTCATAACTTGCTAAAGAATTTTTTGTTCTAATATTACTGCTTGTTTGTTTGGGTTGCCAGGTCCAACTGCAAAATAGAGCTGAGATTCACGATGGTATTATCTGCTTTCACGATAGGATAATTACTATTTTAGGAGGTATTGTGCAGTCGCTCTATGAGGAATGGCAGATGAAGAATAAATACTTGGTTAACTCACTCTCCACCTCAAGGGTATTGCATGAAAGTGCAGAAGGTCCACCCCCATTTGAGAAGCTCCAAATTCAGGCGCCTTCGCAACTAATTGCAGGTATGTATGTATGTATGTATGTATGTATGTGTACTTCTTGATCTAAGGCCATAGAGTACTATACAGTTGTATCTAATGTATATATTGTATTTACATAATCAGTGCTAGCATATGGCAATTTTACAGCTAACTTGTGTTTGTAAAAACATAGATTTTTGATTTGTGATTTTTGATTTTTGATTTGTGAATTGTGAAATTCCTTTGGTGTTAGTCTAGAATAAATTAGTTAAGCCAGACTTCTTAGTTCACCTTGAATTAGAATGCAGCCTTTATGACATTGTTAATGTGTTTGAGTCCCATTTTTATGGAAAAATAGGTTTTGTGTTAGTGATTTTTTAAGAGAATGTGTGGTTAAAAAATAGGAATAAGTTTTGGGTTTACGTGTAAAATTATTCTATTGGGAGAATGTGTGGTTGGAAATGAGTTTTAAAAGAAAATGAGTTTTGATAGAATGGAGCTCAAACTGGGGGCTTTATCTCTCCATGTTTGGACAAATCTAGATCTTGATTATTCTTTTGCAGGATGCGTGTACTATGTGATGCCAGCCGGCCCAGCCCCCTCTATGGGGACAAATTGTTACATCTGTATTATATGAATGTATGTTCAATCCTCGCATTTTCCCGGATTGCAGGCTTTTCTAGGTCATCTGTCAATGACTCTGGGCGCACCTTGTTTAGGAAAAGTGAAAGCTCCAAAATGAGTCAAACCAGCGGACTCCAAGACAGTGATCCAACCATGGATAGTGAAAATAACGATGCAGAATTTCCTGATAATGTTGATAAAAGTAAGGAAAAACCGGCCAGCTCCGATACAAGAATAAAAGGTAGGGCTTCATTTCAGCCAAGTTGCAAATAACTTGGTACTTTTTTTTTGTGGTGATACAACTGATTCTTCTAAATTTGTATAAGAAACAAAGTAACAAGGCTTTATTCACTGTGAAGGTCTACTTTTCCCTGGGACACAGAAATTCTTGAAGGCCATGAAAATCAATAGTAGTTTGATGCAGTACTGAAGTTGAATATACTTTCTATCTCACTAAGAATGACAAAGGCTGAGTTAGCTAGAGGAAAAAGGGAAACAATTTTGTAAATATCATCCCTGAAGTTTAGGGAGTCAGGTTAATAAATATACCTACCAAATCACAACATTATAGATCATCGTAATTCCAAATAAATAAAAATTCTGATGGATAGGTGTGATACCTGACTTGATTACATTTCTATGCTTGGTAGGCATTATTTGGGCACTATATTGGAATGAACCCTTTTAAGACCAAGTATACCTTATGCATGTTGGAATCATACTTGATGACTAAGGAACATTATTCTAGTAAAGAACTTTTAACTTTGATGATGCAGTTTATTTTGGGATCAAATGCATCTGAGTGCCTCATTGATGAATACAGCATAAATGCAATATAATGATGCCAATAGAAAATAACTAGGCCTCACAACATAACAATATTTTCCATTTTGCTTCATTCAGCTTTTACTTGAATAAGCTGGGAGATAGAGTTTGTGAGTAAGAAGTTGAACCTGCCTTCAATTCTTACATGTGAGCATCAGTTGCAATTTCAAGCCTCTGCTGATCTGGTCCTCTTCATGAATTGAGTGAGATGAAATGATGTAGGATTGATACCTCTAATGAGTTACCTTGTAAAATGCAGCCATGCCATGAAAACCTTGAACCTTGTAAAATGCAGCCATGCCATGAAAACCTTGAACCTCATGGGATGATTAAGTGTTCTTGGTTGTGTCATCACTTTTAGAATGTGGTCAAACAGTTGGAAACAGGTAATAAAGGGTTAGAAAGCTTTACAATGACTCAAAAGAAGTGTGCTTAACTGGGTTAGAGAGACTTAAGAGCATTGCCAACCATTTGTTAAATCCATCTTCAGTTTCAAAAGTTGCTTTACACACCTCTCCAGTTCTATTCTTAAACCAAGTTAGAAGTTTGCAGAAAAACCGATCATGTAAAATAACACTTAGTATGACGATGTGCTTGACTGTTATCTTGTAAATCACGGGGTGGTCTACACTCATTTTCCAGCTTCTATTGTTTGGTGTGAAAGATCCACTTACAGCCTTGTGATAATTTGCTTAAGCTGTATCATATGAATGATCCCTTTTCAGAATCCGTCTCCTATCATCATTAGTCATGCCAAAACTAGTATGTGTCATATCTACATGGTGAACATACCTCAAGTAGGAATAATCCTAATTGGTGGGAGCCGTTTTTCTAGGTATAGAGAAAACATAAAGATGTAATTCAAGGAACATATTGTAATTTTCTTCTTCGATATAGTGAAACCATACAACGGCAAGTGGACGTAATTGTCACATTAATTGAACCACTCTAAATCGGGTGTTTTTGACATTCTTTTGATTTTTGTTTCTTGTTATATAAGTAGTATGGGACCATGAGAGAAGATTTGTTGGTGGTAGCTTGGAACAACTTTATTAGCTTGAGGACTAGAGGATCTAATTCATGAAAGCTTCATTTCTGCCTTATTAGCCCTCATCATTGTTATGAAGATAAGTGTGTCCTTTCCTCTATCAGCCTGTATTGCAAACTGACTGCTTTTACTTGTAATAGGATGAACTCATCTCCTTGTACGAAATTGGTGCAGCACCTATCTGGTTCACTAAAATAAGAGTGTGACAGCTTGATATTGTTGTAAAAAGGCTTGAGTAGGCTGGGTAACAATTAGGAATGATTCAAGGAAGAAATTTCAGGTTTTTTGAGTTGATGAAGATTGGTCACTGTTGTGAACAGTACCGCAAGAAGCCAAGAACTTAGGATGAAGTAGCAGTACACTATCTGAAGTATGTCCACAACAGCTCTGGATAACCTATTAACTTGATATTTCATTATATTCTGACTAAAAGTTAAACTACTATTTTGTATCCCACCAACAAAACTCTACTTACAGGTCCCAACATGACAAAAAAACACGAAAAGTTAATTTCTTTCACCCACATTACAGCAACAATTTGCAACTAAAAGAAGTTCATAAAGTACCCTTGAAAATAATTACCTGAGTAAAAATTTAATTTAGAACTCATAACAAATGTAGAAGTTAATTATATATACTCTTAATTCAGGTGTGTATCCTTCCAATTCGTGCCAATTAAATCTCGAGTGCTGGAATGTTCCTTTATATCACGTCGTTTACAACTCAAAAGCTTGCTGCCATTTTTCCCCATTTTAATTTAATTGCATTACTTGGATGCTCAAACTAACTTTTAATGATACATTCATTACGTTGTTATTTTCACTTTTTCTGAATGGACATGTTTGAAGTACTGCACATATCTGTTTCTTCTACAGTTGCTGCATCTGTACCTGTACAAAATCAAGCTGCTGCCCAAAAACTTCTCCAGAAAAAGAGCCAGCCTGATTATGGTGATCTCCATTCCAGAGGTCAAAGGCATAGAAGGAAGGGAAAAGAGGAAGATTCACCTATGTTCACGCTGGATGAGTGGGAAAGGAGAAAAACTGGAGTCAATCTTCCAAGAACAGATGAGCTTTCTGATATAAACCAAGATGAGGATCTTGCTAGACAGCTTCAGAGGCAATTTGATTTGGAAGATATTCATGTAAGCATTTTCTGCTAATGATTTGCACAAAATAATATCACCCTTAGTATAGTCACCATTATGGTTAAAAGCATACTTGAGAGATTGTAGGTCATTTTCATTGGATAATGTTCTGGTAATAGTACATTCTTTTACCTTTTATATTTGAATTTATTTCATCCAGCATCTGGTATTTCATGATTTTGTCGAATGAAAAATGTACAGATTTTTTCTACATCTAAATAAAATTGTGGAACGCCATCCAGTATGAGCTGGATTACTTTCTGGACGTGCCATAGTTGTGGTCATGGAAAGAGAACTGGGAAATGATAAGATGAAATGTTTTTCAGTCATCAGTAGAGCGTTTGGCTATGTTATTTGATATTTATTTCCATTTTTGTAGGAACAGAAGGATCCTCATATGCTGGATGCAGATTATATAAAGAAGAACATGTTCAATTTCGAAAGAGATGATAGCGGGACCTTCAGTGGAACTAGAAGTAGAGGAAGGGGAAGGGGAAGGGGAAGGAGAGGAGCGAGGGGGAGAGCTTAACCATGGTAGATTTCTCTTTTATATATATATATTTTTCTTTTTTGTCGATATGCCCCATTAATTATCCTCAAAACAATTTTTTTATGCATCTTGAACTGGCCTGTGGTAATTTCGAACTGCTATTTTAGATTTTTGGATGATATTGTAATTTCGTTTGAGATCGATGAATCAACATGTTATGTTGTGAAATACATGTCAGGGAAGATGAAGAAGTGATTAATTTTAAACTATATTCAGCTCTTCTAGTTGGAATATCTAGGGCCAGTCGAGTAAGGACCCTTAAAAGGAATGGATCCAACGACAGGTTGCTTCCTCAGCTAGTTGGGCCTCCATAGTATGTAGACAGAATACGAGAAGTCAAAAATGCTTCAAGCACCAAAAAAATCGGAGGTGCCCTTTATTTAAGAGAGGAAAATGGATTATTCGCGTTTCATTAGATGGTTCTAGACTAACCAAAAGCTAAGCAGTGGTAATTTTTAAAAAAAAAAAAAAAATTCAGGGAAAAATTGGGATATCTTTTAGTGGAGTTAAGCCATTTTACCAGAAAATGTTGTCAGATTCCTTGATAGATGATTTGTTGGTAGTGTATGATTGGATGTAGAATCTGACTATTTTTTAAACAATCAAATGAAAAAATGCCATGTGGCATCATGTCAAAAAAAATTTGGCAAAAGTTTCTAACAATGTAGCAAGGTTCCTTTCAGTGTACCCTTCATATGTCCAAAATGGATTTTGGTACTTGCACATAAAAAAATGTACATAATGGATTACATAATACGATGTTGAGGGAAAGTATTGGATGGAAAATTTGATTGTAATTTAAATTGGCAAATGACAGCGTTACGTGACATTATGTAATTCATTACCTCAGTTGACAACATCTCACATGTGTGCGGGGCTCGCATGTTTAAAAAAAAAAAAAAAAGTGGACCCCCATGTGAGTGGTTGTCAACCGAAGTTGTTAACCTCGATTGTGCAACTAGCATAGCCGTAAGTAATGTGTCCACCATACACCACATGGCCTTTACAGGATCATTTGTTATAATATTCATGATTAGGTGTATTCAATTTGAACTTTTAAATATTTTTAAAAATTTAAAGTCTTGGATATATTCAATATAAACTTTTAAGATCATAAAAGTATAAACTTAAATAGTCTTTTAAAGTTTCGAAGTATATTGAATAAAGACTGTAAAAATCTTTAAAAGTCAGAGTTATTCAAAACGTCAATGATTTCTAAAATCTTTTATAAAAGAAAAAACCTACTTGTACAAAAAAATTTGACAAAAAAGTTAACAAACTCTTACATGATGGCTGGCCCCACATGAATAAAAAATTGAAAAAAAAAATGTGGGCCCCCCCTGATGTGAGGGGCCGGTCATAGTGTTTGTCAAAATTTTTTTGTACAAGTANAAAATCTTTTATAAAAGAAAAAACCTACTTGTACAAAAAAAATTTGACAAAAAAGTTAACAAACTCTCACATGATGGCTGGCCCCACATGAATAAAAAATTGAAAAAAAAATGTGGGCCCCCCCTGATGTGAGGGGCGGATAATGGTGTTTGTCAAAAAAAATTTGTACAAGTAGCCTCTCTCTTCTTAAAAGTCTTTATGGTATTAATTTTCAAGCATGAAGTACAAAATTTCACAATTTGTCATCATTCACGCACAAGACTTTGGGACTCACGAAAAAAACGTTTAATTGTCTTTTAATATTTATCTCTCCTCTTTTCTTCTACAAATCCTAGAGCTATGATTAAAAGATTAATATTTTTCTCTTTTCTGTATTGATTATATTTTGTTCACTTTTCCTTATTTCTCTCTCATTTTTTATTTTATTTTTACATTTCTACAAAAAAGAAAGAACAAGGTGTAATTAAACAATCTTATAACATTTTTCTCTCATCTTTTTCATTCAAATTATTTTTATGAAAAATATCAGTTTGTATTTAAATTTTTTGAGTTCTAAAATAGAAAAGATTAATTTGTAAATAAATTTTAAATGTATTTATTGATTGTTTACCTTCAAATGTTTGACATATTGATAATACTGAATACTAGTGATTTCTTTGAAAACGTAAAGCTTGAGTAGGCGTGCAGACCAAACTCCAAGTTTTACGAGTCTAGATGAGGCCTAGTCATAAAAAAACATTTTCTTATTTTTAAAATTATTTTAAATTTTTAATCATCTAAAAATTATTTAATATTTAAAATAATATATACTAAACATTTAAAATTATAAAATACTATATTTATTAACAATTTCCTACAATTAGTCAATTAAACAATTTTCAAGTTTTTGAAATGTAAAACTAGACTCTTTTTTAGAGTTTCGACTTTCAATTAAACAACTCTTACTTGAAATTTTTTGATGTATTTTTATTTTTTACTTCTGTATAGATAAAGTCATTTAAAAATTTGAAATTCAAGTCAAATAAAGTATTTAAAAAATAAATTAAATTAATAAAGGGCCACTAGACGTTCATTGCCAAGGCATAACGTTTCGCTAAGCCGCTGACTTTTTGGAAGAGTGTTTCTTGCTAATGCCCTAAATCCAAATGACTTCTATTTTAATTGAAAGTTTTTAAAATTAAAAATAATTCTATAAACGTGTGTACAGAATACTTCAGTTAATTTCGTATAAATCTTTAATAGTCATGAATTAAGCAAAAGTCCATCACTCAAAAAAAGTATTTAAAAGTGTTTTGTTTTTTACATTTCTACAAAAAAGAAAGAACAAGGTGTAATTAAACAATCTTATAACATTTTTCTCTCATCTTTTTCATTCAAATTATTTTTATGAAAAATATCAGTTTGTATTTAAATTTTTTGAGTTCTACCTTCAAATGTTTGACATATTGATAATACTGAATACTAGTGATTTCTTTGAAAACGTAAAGCTTGGGTAGGAAACTTCAAGTTTTACGAGTCTAGATGAGGCCTAGTCATAAAAAAACATTTTCTTATTTTTAAAATTATTTTAAATTTTTAATCATCTAAAAATTATTTAATACTTAAAATAATACATACCAAACATTTAAAATTATAAAATACTATATTTATTAACAATTTTCTACAATTAGTCAATTAAACAATTTTCAAGTTTTTGAAATGTAAAACTAGACTCTTTTTTAGAGTTTCGACTTTCAATTAAACAACTCTTACTTGAAATTAAAAATAATTCTATAAACGTGTGTACAGAATACTTCAGTTAATTTCGTATAAATCTATAATAGTCATGAATTAATCAAAAGTCCATCACTCATTTTTTTCATAAATTTTCACAAAACTTTTTCTTTTCTTTTCGATTATTTTTCAGATTAAAGATATAATAACTATTTTTTTTTTAAACATAGAATATGAGTTTTAACTATCAAGTAGTTGGCTTCGGTTCATCGAGGATCTAAACGCTACAAATATGAAAATTAGAGATCCAAATGTTCCATTTACAAAAAATGGAGATCTAAATGCTTTATTCAGCCCAACTGTAATTTTCCCTTTTGAATAAATCCTCATTAGTTTGAAATATTCAATTCTCAATTAATAACATGTTGTAAATAAATCTTTGATGTTCAAAAATGTCATAATTTAACAAAATATTTAAATTTATTAATTCTTTATAAAAAGTCTGTCAAAGTGGCATTATTTCTTCGTCTGTAGCGAAAAGTTTGTCTATCAACTTGCATATGCATATTCTATGTTCTTCTTCGTCTGTAGCAGAATAAGTAAAAAATTGACTGCCGTCCCTGGATTACGTAGTGCTTGAAAACTTCAATTCTCACCATCAAGAATCAAGAATCAATAATGACACTGACAAATCTTCACCATTCGCCCAATGGTTTTTTAGTATTAAAATAATTTTAAGTCATTATTTACACCTGGATTCAAAATTTGTAAACGGTGTAATTTATGAATAGACGAAGATAAGTAATGGGTAAGTGGATAATTTTGTAGGATCACTGAAATTTGCGGTTATAAAGAAAATTTGATACAAATCAGATCCATGAGAAAATTAAGAAAATGTTGAGATCAAATGAAGAAATTGACTTCATTAACCCGAGCCACAAATACATCATCCTCAAATTGACTGATGCAGAGGATTACAAAAGAGCTTTCAACCTTGGATGATAGCAAATCGTTATCTTACTGTTCGAAAGTGGCACCCTGATTTTTGACCTTCCTTGGCAACGATCACTCAAATTGCGGTTTGGATCCGTTTTCCCGATCTCCTTATTTTGTATTTCGATAGGATCATTTTTAAATAATTTATATTTTTTATCAAATGGAGGCATAATTTTCTTTTATATAATTGTGTTCGATTATATTTTAATTGAAAATAATATCCATTATTAAAATGTTATTGTGTTCAAAGTTTTTACTTTTTAGTTTCTTTTTATACTTTTATAATTTATTTGGATGAATTTCATCTGCTATTGATGGATAGTGAAACTTCACTTGGATCATTAAACTTTAATTTGTCACAATTGAATTGATAAACTTCAATTTCATTTTAAATTTCACTACAACGCCACATTTTGTTACCTTTCCTCCCCAAAAAGACAAAATGTTTATCATGTTATAACTGATCGTCCATGTATCTACTTCGTGACTCCTATAAATGAACATGATTAATCAAAAGTCATGGCAATGTATTTAGATTGAAATGTAAAATGCATTTTTTTAAAAATAATTTTATGACATGACATATAAATTAGTTTGTCGCAAAGCAGTTGCTTGGAAGATTCATTTCTAATATGATCAGTGTTCTAAAAACGTTAAGCATAATTACACGACAAGGTCAAACTTTAAACTTTTAGTCAACTCACAAAGCATGGCTAGGTGGCAAGGCCTAGGCGAACTTTTTAGAATAATGGTGTAAATATCAATTAAGTAATTTCATCAATTTGGAAGATGATTAGTAACAACAATTGAACTTGAACCCTAGTTCAGTGACTCAATTTAAAATTAAATTGAAGTTTAGTGACTCAGTAATTGAAATTTTGCTAAAAGTTCTAGTGATTGTAGATGATATTTACCCTAACTTATCTTGTATGGTAACTTAAAGTCAGGGTAATTGGCGCAAAACGTCCCTACTTTTGAAGGATTTTGTGGAAAACGTCCTTACCTTTCGTTTTTTGGCGCAGAACGTCCCTACATTTCACATTCTTTGCGCTAAACGCCATTTTCACCAATTTTTAACATAAAATGACCAATATACCCTCCTATATAAATAAAACAAAAAAGAAAAGAACTATAAAGAACAAATTGTAACTACAGGCCCAAACGTTTTAAAAAGTGCAAACAACCCACAAAATTTCACCTTCTTCCCAAAACTCACCCCGTCCCACCGCCGCCACGTTTCGGCCTTCACCTTCTTCTCCTCTGCCAGAATATAACCAAAATTAAAGACATAATCACCAAAATTTAGAACCTCGAGAGCAGTCGGTAGACATTGAGCATGACTAAGCCATTGCCTGTGAACTTTTCGAGCAACAAAGACAAGAATAGCTGGTATATCAGTCATCGCACCCCGCCTGATCCGGCAACCAATTACAGTGCCAAGACTACATCACTGCAAAAATTTGCTGTGAAATGCCCTTATTATCATCAGTTCAAGTAGGGTTGTAGCTTGCTGTCCTGATGGTGGTCGTCCAATGGTTTCAGGTAAAACCCTTTTCTGAATATTTCCAAAGTAATGTGCCCTATCTTCAGCAGTATCTGTTACATGGCTGGAAGTAGGCCATGAAAAATAAGCGGCATTGCTGTCGACCTGACCACCTGATGTAAAGGCTTGTAATGGAACCGGACTTGAAAAAGGCAGATTGGGATTCTGGCAGTAATCTCGATCCAAATACAAAGCTGATTCCTATTTCCTCTGATTGTGCAGAACCTAAGTTATGGGCTCTTAAATTCACTCTAGCCAGTGGGGAAGAAATGGGGGAAGAAGGATTGTGGGGGTTATGGTTTTGGCGGCGGCAGGGTGGACGAAGCGGAGGAGAAGAAGGTGAAGTTTGGCGAAACGTGGCCGGCGGCGGTGGGAGGGGGTGAGTTTTGGGAAGAAGATGAAGTTTTGTAGGTTATTTGAACTTTTTAAAATGTTTGGGCCTGTAGTTACAAGTTGTTCTTTATAGTTCTTGTCTTTTCTTTTTTGTTTTATTTATATATGAGGGTATATTGGTACTTTTATGTTAATAAATTGGT
>CAIGRT010188709.1:0-10619 GCA_903798405.1 Fraxinus platypoda | reverse complement strand
TAGGATTTATGTATTGTTCCCTAAGATAATTTAGCACAAACCCAAAGTTTTTTCCTACCTTTTAACAACATTTTCTAAAATAATCACTATAATAAAATCTGTTCTCCTAATATACTTTTATTTTGCATGTTGGTGCACTGTCGTTGACTTTTTACCCAGTTGACTTTATAACAAGATGGTTTTGATGATTTAACAACCATTTTCTTACTATATATAAACTCACAATACAGACGATTCCATGAACGAACCTAATGGCAACTTTAACATCCATTTTCTTCTTTTTTTTATCCTCCTTTACAAAACAAAAGCCGGCTCTCGACATTTGTGAGCCCGTTTCATGTGACAGTTTATGGCCTAAAATCCAGTACCCTTTCCGGCTGAAAAGCCTTCAACCAGATCATTGTGGCTATCCGGGATTCGACCTGTTTTGCAACAACCAGAACCAGACAATTCTCAAGCTCCCAAAATTTGATGGATTACAAGTAATCAACATTGAGTACCCTACACAGACTCTGTATATCGACAATCGTGATCGTTGTATTTCCAATAAAATTCTAAATTTCAGTCTTTCGCGATCTCCTTGCAAGGGTGTTAATACTTAGAACTATACTATCTTCAACTGTTCTTCTGAATTCAATGATTATAATATATTGGATTATTTCGTACAATTGTATTGTGATGCTCTGCAAAACTACACCATACTGGTTATGGATTCATGTAGACCTTCTGCTCCAATACCAGCTTCTTGTCAAAGAATTGCAAATGTCTCGATTCCTCCACAATGGTTTATTCAGCAGCAGCAACAGCCATTAATGGATAATATTCTGGTGGATCTTCAGTTGTCGTGGACTGAACCGGGATTTTGAAGCTAACTTGGGAATCTGTCGGTTCAAGACTGAATATGGATCGGAACTTGGATGCTCAGGACCTTCTTAACTTTACCAATAAATGTAATAACTAGCTTAGTACATGATATGTCATTTATCTTGTTATCAGTTGCTCTCCATTTCTAAAACACCTTTTAACTCCTCTCTCTTCTGTTGTGGTTGTTTGAACATAGGCATACAACAATACTGACCAAAGTGACCATAAATTTTGTTGATCTGACCGCCTATAAAATTATTGGATCACTTGGAATGCTATTGAGGATTCTGATTACCTTGGTCGGTGGAAGTTGAAAATGATGCAGTTGAACGTTGCAATGACAATAGTTCTTCTCTGCTGTACTTCAATCTTTGATCTGCTCAAAAATCATTGTAGTGGCAATTAGATAGGATCATAACTCACAAAAACTTTTAGGGCACGTTTGATATAAAGTATCAGTCAGTATTAGTTAAGACAATAGACAAAATATAATCGGGTCTAGTACTGTCCAATCCAGCCTATCAAACATGCCCTAGATAAGAGAAATTTGAGATCTGTTACCTATAAAAGTATCTACATTGGACCGAAGTGGTGACATCACCGATAATTTTCCCAGCTTATGTTTGTACTTCAAACTTCTTGAAGTTGCTTGAGCTGGAGATAGAAAACTGGAGTTCCTTTTTTCAGTAGTCGGAGTACTGACAAGCTCGTGCTTCACTTCAATTTGAGGATACTTCCAACAGAAAAACGAAAGAACATCCTCTGTCAACAGCCAGCAACCCCTGAGGTCCAGCACTTCTAGCATTGGAGGAGGAACAAAAGAATCGAGCCCAGTATCAGTCAGCACAGAATCACGAATTGCAAGATATTTCAATCTTGGAATAGACGATACTTGGTATAGAGATGCATCTGTAAGGATACCACTTCGTAAAGATAAATAGTTCAATCTGCTCAAGCTTGTCAGAGGACACAATGCTGCATCTTGAATTTCTATCTCGTCCAACTCCAATCTTTCCAGATAACTAAGATTTTGGAGTGCCGAAAATGATGGGACCCAATCAGGTTCGTTGCCATCCTGGTGAATGAAACCTGGTCCAGTAGTTCAGAATATATACTTTAGTGTTAAGTATGCTGTGAAAGATAATGTGCAAGAAAATGTAAGGAACTGGATAGTGGTTAGAATGAAACATGAGAAGGGAAGTAGTTTGATTAAATCTAATATACCTTTAACAAGTGTATAGCTCAGGTCGATAACTTTGAGGGAAGGCATCATGCCAATATATGAGACAGCAGTATCATCAATGGAGGTGCTGGACAACAAGATAGTTTCGAGACAGGGAACATGTCCAGCTAATATTGCAACTCCAGCAGAGCTTATTTTTGTGCTGCTGAGATTCAAATATCTTACATTTGTTCCTACACAGGCAATGTGTTCGATAGAATCGTCCACCACCAAACTACCACTGAGATTCAAATGTGTGATTGCTTTCATAGAAGGCAAAAAGCAAAAAGAGGGAGCAGAAGAGTTGGATAAATCCAAGTGATAAAGGCAACTAGTGTCAACATTTAGGAAGGTGTCATGGACATCTGTAATTGTAGCTCCAGAAAGAATGAGCTTCTCCAGGTGAGCTCTGCAACCTTCTTTAAATAAAGAACGTATTGTGCAGTTACTCATGTTTAGGCACGCAAGAGAGAACAAATTTGGCAACTTTGTAACATTGGTCCAAGCTAGATTTAAAAAATTCAGGCCGGGGAACACTTCGAGGAGAGCGGCTCCCTCATTAGATACTTCACTCCCCCAAAGGTCTAAATATTGCAATTTCTTCAGAATCTAACAAATAATAAGTTATGTCAATCATTTGGAACATGTTATTCAACCTCCTGAAAGGAGTAAATTTGAAACTCATGGTGAAACTTAAATTAGGAAAGACGCGGAAAAAAAATCCCTCTGGCTGGACAGGCGAAGAAAAGTGTAACACACACACTAACAATACATTGTCAATATGTGACTAGTATGAAAGGTGGGCTAAATAACCATGATAAGTCACAATATAAGCCTATGTTTGGCTCATGATTATAAACTATTTATAAACACTCGAGCACTTTTTATCCAGACATTTTGAGGGACCAACAAATACCATCCACCTATCCATCACTTATTTCTATCTTTTTTATAATTCATACCATTTATAAACACTCTTGAACCAAATCAAATCTCTATTCGTTCTCTTATTTTTAAAAAGAAAATAAACTTGACAAATAGCCAAAACAATTATTTTGAAGATGGAAAATATAATGCTACAGGTCTAAATTGAACCCATGACTGCTTTGAACTTTAATTTCAGAAACGTTATGATGACCTCATTGTAATCTTGGTATTTAACGCTCAGGCAAAAGATCTTAGTTTATTGAAATAATATTTTTTTTTCAATTTTTTTCTGAAGACATCTTGGTTCTTTGCTATGGCACAAGGATAGTTGTTATCTAAAATGCTTGACATAGCAACTGATATGCATGTAACAGAAGTATGAATAAAGATAACAAAAAATCTCAATCGATGCAGCAAAAAGCTCATAGGAAAACAAGGTATACATATAAAAATGGTAAAAAATGCACATGTAAAATATTCCACCTGAAGAGAGCTCAGAGCCGAATCAGTGACACATAAGCCTCCTAGGTCCAATATTAAAAGATTAGTTAGTGAAGAGAGACGTGCAACACCATCTGCAGTGACACATGTCTCTGAAATGCACAACTTCTCCAGAGCTGAAATTGTCAAAAGATGCTCAATGCCAGCATCTGTTATCTTGGAGCATCTTGAAAGGTCCAATTCCTTTAAATTTGTCATTCCTGCAAGAAGTGAAAACACATGTACTTAACATTAAAATTATTGAAATGAATTGACGCCATCCTTTCGACGATTCTTTCACTACCAACATCAGTATGAAGGACGCTAAACCATCTCATATACTTATTCAGTCACTTAATGATGAAGGTATTACAACATATAAAACTAGTCAATCATATCACAGGAATTCAACTGCAAGCTTGAGAGAATTTACCCAAGAATGAGAATGTGCAGTTCAACAGAAAAAAATAAAATATCACTTCTTTAAAGAATTCATGCCCTTTAAAATAAATATATTTTTGTCAGATATTTCTGCCAATCACAAAGGAACTGAATGCTGCAGATGCAAGAGAATATGGCCTCTAGCTAATGGTATTGTTTATCGCTAGGATAATATTGCATACCATGAATTGAATAGATCACCAAAATATTATATCTAGATACCTGATATATTCCAAATGGCTGAGTTATTAATTCTGCGACAATCCGCCAGATTCAATGAGCGTAAGTACCGGAATGCCCCCAAGTATGCCATCCATTCAGCATCCACACAGTTTTCACCTTTCAGATCAATTTCCTCCACATTATACTTGAAAACCCTGTAGTAGAAAATCTCAATTAGCTCATACAATTCCATCTGTGAATAGCAGGAAGAAGTGGTGCCACTGCCAGTCAATTAACACATAAAATATAAAAAAAAAGTCAATTTTTCAATAGTAATTTCAAATATCAATATATGCTACAAATTAAAATCTACTAGATCTTTGATCACTAAAATATGCATCTCAAGTGTAGTCTCTTCAAAATCTTACACGTGTTTCACAAAAACAATGTTAAATGCAAGAAGACGAATGGCCCCACATATTTAGTATAAGAGTAATGCTATCTGGCCCCAGTGGCGTTAGTCTAGGAGGTAACATATGTGACAATAAATGCAAGGATATGTAATTCATTTAATTTGACCTATCATATCTTAGCAGCAGTAGCTAATTTACCATTTAGGGATCCCACCATAGAAAACAGATAAATCTACATATCAGGCATTGTATCTAATCAGGATTAGCTAATTCACAATCTACCACTAACACTATCAAAAAACAAAGGTAAACAATCACTACTGACCAAATCATGTAAAGATCGAGATCCTCCCTTTCCGGAAACGAGTATCAAAATCTCAAATAAGCCAACCGTCTAACAAGGATTACAGATTTTCCAACAATAGGAAAATTAGATCAATAAAATAGCATCAGAAACAGGCAGCAAAAAAAAATCAGAAAGAGCTGACTCGATCAATAGATTTCAAAATTGGAGGCTTTTGTAGTTCATGTAAAACGTCGGTGGTACATAAATCGTTACCTGTATATCTTAACTAACTAATACTGGAATTCAGAATCTTAAGAAGTGCATATTGTTATTGAGATACATGTCGAATCTAATGAACCGAAATGAAATTGTAAGTCGGTTTTTAAAATTTACTCAAGCAAAGAAGGAAATAGAAGGCGGCGTCGGAGAAGTCGGTGGAGGAGAGCATCCGCAAGATGAGACGGCATGCGTTCGAGTGTCCGGCGCTGCCTCCGCCACGTCTCCACGGCGGCGGCGCTCTCAGTCGCCGCCTCGATGCACATGCTGACCAATTTACTCGTCTCCTGTTCTCTACAATTGGACTCCATTTGATTTTAGAGGTTTCGTTCGACAAATTTCAATTGACAAAATGCCTGATTCAATAAACTGAGAGAGGATTAAACTTGGGGAATGAGTTCAAATGGCCACTCTTCACAGATATTTTGTCCAATTGGCCTTTCACTTAAATTAATAAAATAAAAGTAATTTTAATTATCCAAAACTGGCAAAAGACCCATATACCCTTATCTTGTAAAATAAAGCTCTCCTTCAAATTTAATTAATAAAATAAAAGTAATTTTAATTAATTAAAATTGTCAAAAGACCCATATACCCTAAAATAAAACTTCTTCTTGAAATTCAAAGGAACCGGCCCTAGAGTTTACCGCCTCCATCTCCATTTCATCTCCAACGATCTCACTCTCACTCTCTATCTCCATCTCCATTTCACCTTCAAGAATTGTACCACAGTCTCGAGATTTCCCTAAGGTAAGCATGCGAAAGCTTAAGTGAAGCAGTGCTTATTTTCTTGATTCTTGTATGATTTTCTCTCCTCTTAAAGATTTCTGAACCATCTGTATAATCTCAACTTCCGGTCACACCCATGACGTCGGACCTATACCGATCGATTGCCCATGCTCAGAAGACCTTAACCAAGGCCACAATTTGTTCCAATCATCCATCCAGATGCACAAATTTTCGCCACGAAACTGCTCAATTGTGACTATCGCGAAGCAGCTTCCAGCTTCAAAAACATGGCGATTCCTCCTCCGTTCGGACGAACCCAGGTCGCGGACCACCTAGGGGTGTTTCGCCATCACCTGGCGCACCCTGCCCAGGCATAGGTCATGGCTGATTGTACCCAGGGCTCGATCAATTTGTAGTTACTACGAGAGCTTTGTGCGAAAAATTCAAAATTGACCAAATTGATGAATCTGTGTTGCTGAAAATGTTTAATTAGATTAGGGGAATATCAATTGAGCTTAGTAACATGATGGGCAAGCATCCAATTGATCCAATTAACACCCATAAGTGGATAGATTAATTTTATATTGATTTACACTATTGCGGTAATGGGGTGTGGATTTTAGTTAAATTTTGAAATGGTTATTGTAATTTTATGTTTGTGTAATGTGTTTTTTCCCTTTTGGTAAATTGAGATAGTTTGTGGCATTGTCTTGTTAATTGAAGTAGGTAAGAATTTTTTTTTTGACGATTTGAACTTTAGGATTAAGAGTATTTGTGATTTTGTGGATAATGTGATTCTGAAAATGTTGTAGTTTGTGAGTCAAGAGTGACTCGAGGCTAATTGTGTTTAACTTTTTCTCCAGATTTTATTTTGAAATTAGGAGTTTGTATTTGGAGATGGATTCAATTCTTCTCATTAAACTATCAAATAATGCGTGAAATGAAGTATAATCTTCGATAATAATTTCACATTTGGTTGTAGATCTGGTAATTGTATTAGTAGAATGTTAATATGATCTTTTGTTGTAAATTACTACGGTCTTTGCAATCTGTACAGAATTTCTATTTTCTTATCGAAAATTTGTATGCTCAACTTGGTTTATACATTTTGTTCGTATATGTTTTACCGTCATCACTTGCTTTAATATTTGTAATTATTTTATAACTTGCAATGCTATGGAGAAGATTCAAGTCGATGTTACAATTACAACGAGATGCAAAATGCAAATCATAAAAGATGTTTATGAAAAATTAGATACAAATTACAAGAACAAGCTCCGCAAGAGTTGTTTTGGATCACTTCTTAGACTGAGAGACATAAGGTTGGCTTCACAGGTTAAACATTAATTATTATTACGAAAGATGAAGACCAGAAAAAAAAAGAAGAGGTTTGGTTTAAGATAGGAGACAAACGAGTAAGATTAGGATTGCAAGAATTTGTTTTAGTGACGGGCTTAAATGCCGACGATGATAACAACATGGATAGGACTTTGGGGGCGGAGTGTCAGATCGTCAAAGAATATTTTAAGAAAAGCGGGGGGAAGATTACAAGGGGGGATGTTTACAATGCTTTTGTAAGTTATAAGAAAAGAAAGAGCGACAAATATAAATTGGGATTGATCGTAATCTTAGGGTACGTCCTATGGGCCACAGAGGAAAACACCTACATCGATTTATGGTGGCTGGACTTGGTGGATCATCTGGACAGGTTTGAAAAGTACCCTTGGGGAAAATTTTCATTTCAATACACGTTGAACGTCTTCAAACGTGAAAGGGGAGGTAAATTAAAAAGTTCGGATGTCGGAGGAGAGTCACGTTGTCGGTATTCGTTGCACGACTTTCCACTCGCTATAATGGTATGAAAAAACAACACACTTGACTTGTATTATTTTTTATGTACAAACTTTGTGCTATGAGATAATAATGTTTGTTTTACAATAGATTTGGGCATTTGAAGCGATTCAAAAATTGGGAATAAAGTTTGCTACGAAATATCCTAATGCAATTCCAAGAATGGTTGCTTGGGAAATGCCGAAGAGGTTAGCATATGCCGCCATTAATAATGTGTTGGAATCGAAAGAGGTAAATTTCATTTTTTTTTAAAGTATAGTGAGGATAAATTGTGGAATTAGCTTAGCAAATGAATAATGATTTGCACGATTTAATATTTGCAGTTAGAGGTTATTTCTACATTGATTCCTATTGAAACCGAACCGGGGGAGGTGTTCGGGAAAACGTTGACCCCAATTGTGGAAGAAGATGATAATGCTTCACAGCATGTCGAAGGAGATGAGGTTGAGCATGATTTCGAGCCACATCATGCATTCTACTAGCACTCTCCTAGTGCATCTCAACCTCCACATGTTTCTCATGAGCTCAACATAGTGGATTTTTTTGAGAACCGAAATGGAAAAACTCGAGGGAATGCTACAAACAGTCATATCAACTCAACTTGATCGGGTGGAGAAAAAGGTTGACATGTTGATTGAATTGGTCGTGACAGGTCGATTTCATTCAGGGACTAGTGCGTTTGATGGTGCCACTAGTAGCACAGCTGATGTTCCAGAAGCTGAACCGAAGCATAGGTTGGAAAATGAGGTTGGATTTGATGATGCGACGAATGTGCCTGTAGATGAAAGAAATGTGGAAGAGCTTGTGAATGACCCAAAGTTGGAAGAGGAGGTCAGAGGAGAGACTGTAGGAGAGAAGGGAACCGAGGTTGGATTTGGGGATGATATGGAGGAGTAAGAAAAGGAAAAAATGGTTGAAGATGATGTTGAAAAAGAAATAATGGTAGAGGATGAGCATCTCGATGTGGAGAAATGTTCCGCTGATTTTGTGAAGCCCGAGAAACTCGAAGTGGATGCGAATGAATCCACTCCAAGTACGTAAAAATTAGTTTGATGTACAAATTCATGCCATTACAGAATCTTAATTAAATCAATTTTAGATTTCTAATTGTTGGTATTTGCAATACATAGGCGACAGTATACATGTTGAGGAGGTAGGGTATAATTCACTAAAAGGACGGGGGCGTCATTCAAAGAGAAAAGCCTGATTACTGTGTTCTCACTTCACGGACCCGAAAAAGAGGAGAAAGTTGTCGAATGTCGACGTATATGATCCTTATAGAGAAGTGGATCATGTGAAGGTTGGGGCTCTTCAGAGATGGATGGAAACTACATCTCAAGCGTAAGTTATTACCAATAGTTGCAAGTACATATGACGGGAATGATATTATTACATAAAAATAACTTTGTGTTGATTTTGTTGTATGCGCAGTGAAGTTATTACTTTGCGATTTTATGATGTCCTATCAAAAAATTTGACCGACATGTTGAATGCGAAGGATTGGCTTACTGGAAATGTAAGTAATCAAATTTTAATGATTTTACAATAACGTTAGATGTAAATTTAGTTTATATGAATTAGTTGTTTTTGCAGATTATCAATTAGGCCCTTTACCAAGTACGAGAAATGGCTTTCAATTTAAAAATTTATTCCATCAAGACTATAGCATCTTGGACACTTACTTCCACCAATTTGTTTTGAATGCACATGGGGAGTTGTAACGGAATAAAGAGCTCAAGTTCAGTAAGAGTCTGCTAAATTACGTGAAAGGAGTTATTCCGGAGCTCGGTAAACCTTGGAAGGACTGCAGATATCTGTGTGTTCCTTGCTGTACTGGCAACCATTGGTTCGCTCTTCAAATCAACTTGGAGGAAAGAACAATTTTCATGTTCGATAGCCTAAAGTTGGAAGCTTACATTCTACATTTACAGGAGATTATTTCGTTGCTAATAAAATTTCATGTGACAAGTGAAGAATAATACAACACGGAGAAGTTTAAATTCGTAAAAGTTAAAGATGTTCCCCAACAAATGAATGGGTAAGATTGAGTAATTTCATAATTGGTAGTGTTATAATATTTGAAATGTTTAGAATTAATACAAAAGCAACATAACTATTTTGTAGATCTGATTGCGGGATATTGACAATGAAGTACATAGAATTTCTGCAAGCGAATATGGATGTAAATGCAATTCACTTGGATTATGTACCCATATGGCGGAAGAAATTGGCTTCAGAGTTGTTGGCATGGGATTTCGAGCCGTAGATTGTGTTTTGCAACATTTATTGATGTTTTGAATTCCCTTTGTTTAGTTATGTTGTTTTTGTTGGAGTTATTATATTTTCATGATTATGGATATTGATGTTGGTAGTGACGTTGTTGTTAGACATGAAGTTGTTGCTATTTATTGATGTTCATGATTTTGTTGGAGTTGTTGAAATTGGCTGCAGAGTTGTTTTTATTATGAATATCGTATATGACACAGTATTTGATATCGTCCTATTACAAAACATATTTATTGTAACAACGACATCGAACTCGTTCCTGAAATACAAAACGACACCCAGATCGTTTCGTTAATGTGGGATAAAATAAACACGAAAATGTAAAATGACGGTAATGTCATTTCAATAGTACAAAAGCATTTTTATAGCACAATGCTTACAAGATTTAATAATTCATCATGAGCTTAGGATAATGTTACAATTTTAAGTTTCACTACCAGCTGATTGGCTCGTGCAAGTGGATCGAACATGACCAATTTTCTTGCACCTACTGCACTTACGAGGTGTACGTGTCTCTCCGGCTGATCTTTTCCTCTTTTTTTACGGTCGCCCACCTTGTCTTCTTGCCAATGGTGGAAATACTTCCCTAGCCATTACATGCTTGGGAATTCGCCATTCGACCTCATTTAACAAAGGGTATACGAATACAAAATACGCTTGCTTCCAACAAATACTAGTATAA
>CAIGRT010188708.1:0-21164 GCA_903798405.1 Fraxinus platypoda | reverse complement strand
TAAGAAGCTGTTTTTTGAACATATTTGAATATTTTTTCTGTAAGTGCTTTATCGGGCTAAAATAGTTTTTAAAGGAATTTGATCTAAGCAAAAGTCCCCGCCAAATGGATCCTATATATCCAAGTTTTGAGCCATTGAGGTCGGAAAAATTTCCGAATCTGATTTTGTTGTTTAACAATCTTCACACAGGATTCCACTTGAGGGACTTTTTACTGAAGGAAGCATACCCCCAACAGCATACAATGTGGTTAAAGACGAAGAATATTGTGGTGAGATCAGAGTGGGGCTAAGATTCACACCCGAGGCAAGTCACAACTTCAACTTCCTGCATTTCAGTTTTCTACATGTGAAGTAATATATTTTCCGCAAAAAAAAACCCATGTATAGAGAGAGATCTCTATCTTCATTTGGTAGCGCGGGATGAAGATAAACCTCCCCTCGTAAAACTTGAGTCGGTCCATATGTTTCATTACACTTTTTCTATTGTCGTGATGTTTGCAGGAAGGCCGTGAAGAGATGTTTGATGCACAAGAAGAAAACTGCGGGGGATGGAAAGAGTCTTCGTATTGAAGTTGATTTGTTACATATCGTTGGCTATGAATGATTTAATTTTTATATTGGTCTTTTTGAGAACTACACAAATAAATTGGCAATCCCACCTAGTACTGTTTGATGTCGTTTTTGGAGTGGGTTGTTTCAGACATGATTTATGTTGTTTGTGGTCGTACTAAACTTTAGTTATAATATGGGATTTTGCTTTTTGACAATGAAAAGAAACATATTAAAAAGTTGTTGAATTCGAAAAAAAAAAAAAAATTTCATTTTTTCGTATAAAAGTGTGCGAAGATTTACGGCCTTGGTGTATAATTAAAGTTATCGACACAAATAACATTAAGTCCATGTTTGGTTTGGATTAAAATCCAATTAGAATTTCAAGTCAAAGTTAACAATTAATTTTAACTACACATTTTATAGATCCATAACTTTTCAACCACACATTTCATGATTTTTTATCGAAATCTACTAAATATCTTATTTTAATATCTACCAAACAGGGCTAACTAAAGGAAAAATTGTTTTCAATATTGTATCATAGTACAATTACGTTTTTAAATAACGACCAATTATTCACTTACCCGATGGAATAACAAAAATGAGATTTTTTTTTTCCTGCCAGAAAAAAATAGTCCAATCCAGCTTCCTCATGGCAGCATGGGAACGGAGCGGCATCGGCTACAGTTCCACCACACCACACCACACCCCTACCCAACCCAGCACCGACTCACTCATCTATTATTGACCTTAAAATTTGTATGATCGAGTGGTCAATAGAATCTCATCCACCACCTCATCCACCTAGGCATCACTTGTATGATGAAACACACCGTTATGGTGCAAATGTCATTTACTTGAAGAAAAGTTCGACGACTATTAGCACTTCGACGATTAAGTCAACTATCGAAACGGAATAGAATGAGTGCAAGAGAGATGGGTGAGAGTATGTCTAGATTATAAATGGACTCGCGTGTATATACAGAAAGATGAAAATGGGTTAAGAAGGGTTAGTGGACCAAATCCAAGAAAAAGTCAAGAAGTTGGGTCCATTTCAATTGACATTTGACAAATATGCATGATTCTAATCTTCATTTTTGTTATTGAAGATTTGGTTTTGGTTTCATTTACTATTTAGGTGTCAACTATCCTAAGGTGCTCTTCCAGAATCATAATCCTAGCAAGTGTGGGTTTAATAAATGTCGAAATGGTGTCCGACTCTTGATTAAATTGTACAAATTTCTGATTTTGTGCTTGAAACTTTGGCAATATCATGAGCAGATTCCTGGTGTTAGGATCCAATACCATCTTCAAAGGCATTCTGGCACAAAATGCTTTGCATCTGCAAGAGGAAATTATCATAACTCCTTCAATAGCGATTCTGATATAGAGCCTTTTTGGTTAAATATGATGAAAGAATCTATCTTGTATCTTATAGATATGGAGATATAACAGCAATTTTGAACTTGGATCAGATTCGTAAAAGGCCTTTCTTTTCCTGAAGCTGGAAATGTGAATAGTAACTTACCCGCTGAAGATACTTTTATGCGGGCCGTTAGAACTTTACTTGTATTTCTCATTGAACAGCCAAGCCAGTTGAAGTACATAGAATGGCCGAACTACCAAAGCACGGTTAGTATCTTTTATTGTGGTGTACATTTTGAGACTAGTGAAACTAAGTGGCTTAAAAGTTTTATAACGCGACTAGTGAATTGACTATAAGTATTCTCAGTATAAAATTGTTATGCACATTTACGACTTTGTCTAGTCGAAGGCAAGTTACAAATGTTTGTGACGTGTTCGATTTGAAGTTTGAATTATGAGTTTAATCTTTTATACCCATGCATCAGCAAAACTGAGTTCTTTCTATTTTCTGCAGCTGAAGACTGCCACTCTTAACTCTTGTTCTAGTCGCTCTGCTCATTGTTGCACTTTCCTCGGTTGATTCAGCCTTGTCTTATTTGCTTGCCCTTCTTTTACGAAGAAAGGCTTGAACTGCAACGAGGGATGGTTCCTTTCATGCATTGACAAGCAGGGGCGGACCCAATGAAGGCCCAGTGCAGGCATCTACTGGACTTTGGGCCGCTCCAATTTTTTCAGCAGCCCAGTTACTAAATGTAAGTTAAAAAAAAAGGAAACACGATAGAAGGATGCCAATTTACATAACACACACCCAATCCATTCCAATTCCCAAGAATCCCAATTGATTGAACACCAAACACGCACGTCCCCGACTCACCACATAGAATTGAAAAAATTTGAATTGAAATCCCCAATTGCCACCAAAACAGTAAGGTCCCGAATTCATGAAATCTATGAAATTGAAAAAGTGAAGCAATGGGTGTCAATTAAAGGAGGTAATTATCGGATAATTTTTTGTAATCTTCTTCTTCTTCTTCTTCTTCTTCTTCTATCCCTTATTTTGTTTGATTCAGTTACTTCATTCCTGCATGTTTCGTGCTCTGGTAATAAGAGTTTTATTCCGAACTGAAACATCAATTTGTATAATTTATTTGGGTTGCGCAATTCAAACGTAAAGTAGTATTCGTGCTGCATTATTCTTCAAAAATTATACTGGTCAAGTTTTGATTGCTATCACAGCGAGTGATTTCTGAATTCATGTTGTAGTCCTTTGAGCATAGTTAACTGCCCCTTGCTGAAAATGCCAACCGTTTTAATCTATGATTGTTGATGCTTATTTGTGCTGATTTTTTCTTCAGGTGGTAATGGTATTGGTGTTTCATAACANTCTGAATTCATGTTGTAGTCCTTTGAGCATAGTTAACTGCCCCTTGCTGAAAATGCCAACCGTTTTAATCTATGACTGTTGATGCTTATTTGTGGTGATTTTTTCTTCAGGTGGTAATGGTATTGGTGTTTCATAACATATGAAAATCAATATTTGGTGTGAGTTTCTTTATAAGACATTTTTACAAGGTTGGTTAAGTTGAATTTTCCTTTTCTCGTCGAGTTGTTCTTTTTGGGCTTTTCCTTATCAAGGATGCTCTGCAAAAAACAAAGACTCAATATGTGCACATTGTAGCCATGAATCGAAAAATTTTGCATATTGGTTTTTATATGTTGTTAGTTGACTTGTCGATATCAAATGGGATTACAAAGAAATGTTGTATGTGACATTAAGGATAGGAAGATTTTCTAAGTTGCAAACTGCATTACATTCAAGAGCTGTTTTAGAGGCTCTATGGTTTTAATCAAAATGGAGGAGGGAGACCAATTTAGATGGGGATAGGAAATGTGTCAGAATTGTGGGCTTAGCAGTTTATATCTAGCCTTAGCAGTTATGCAGATAAATAGAGTCTGACATACAGCTTATATATATTCAAGCAATGAATGGTCATTTAAACATTTTAAGGCCAACCATTAAGAATTTTGGTGTGAGTGTGGAAGTTTTATCTATCACAGGCGGTTTGAAACAAATCTGATTTGGTGGCAAGCAGCAAAATTTCCTAAGTCCGCCCGCACTGGAAAAATTTCCTAGGTCCGTCCCTATTGACAAGCATCTTTAAAGAAGCTGGATCCCTTGGTTTCCAACAGTGGGGAATCAAGAAAATTCAGGATTTTAATCATGAATTATGCCAAGTGTACATTCCATAGTGTATTTTTTTTTTTTTAATATTGCGTGGGAATTCAAAAAGTGTGGAGCGAGGAAGTGTTTTTTTTTTTTTTAATTGTTCAATCATATTCCGACACGTGGCACAATATAAAAAATAGTATAAAATAAGATGTATGTGTTACATGATTGAAAAATCATTTTTATCTACATAATTTATAGCTTCTGATGGAAATTATGTACTTTTGACGTGTGAAATCCTACATTAATTTTGACTCCTTAGTTCTTATCGTCCGTATATCTTTTGATTTTGTTTAGCCTGGGTTCACCCGATGTACATATATTTTGATCAATATAATTTCACATTTACCAATCAAAAAATTAAAAAAAAAAAAAAACAATATAAATTATTTATTTTGAAAGTAACTCTTAAATTATTTATTTTCGAAGTATATATTACTTCAAAACTTTACCTATTTACTAGTAAGTAAACTTTTCAAGTTTAGCAAACCCTTTAAGAATTGGTTTGAATTCATCGAAACACAATCATTTTACAAATGAAAACAGGTACTAATTGATTATACAACGAAACATCCCGAAAAGGTAACACCAATATTACATTTGTTTGCAACAAAAGATAGGAAAAGAGAAATTCTGGAATTAACTTATGTCTACTAATCCCATAAACCAGAGGAGTGACTCGATGTTAAAAGTGCCATTTAAAGACTCCAAAGCAGCAGCTATAAGCACAAAACGACTAGTCCAAAAAATGCATTTAGGATGCAAATGTTCATAAACGACTACATCTTACACAAACAAACTCGATTATTCAGCATTAAGAGCTTGTAAGGGGCATATCTTTAGTTTACCTTGTTTGGTAATTCTTATTACTAGCCCCTGTACTAGGTTGTCGAGGATTTGTGCCACTGGAAGATGGGAAGCTAAAATTTCCAGGGGACGGGAATAATGGATTAGGCAGCGATTGCACAACAGCCCCGTGTTGCTGAAATTGTGATGGAAGGGACGGAACTTCATTCTGGAAAATGGTGGATACAACAGGTGAGACTGAGAATCCGTTTGTCTGATTGTAAGGAATGTCGACTTGCTGAAATGATGATGGAAGGGGAGGAACTTCGTTCTGGAAATTCGTGGGTACATCAGGGGGTAATGAGCATCCGTTTGTTTGATTGTAAGGAACGTCAACTTGCTGCTGGAAGCCCGAAAATCCCAGATTATCATCAAGTGGTATTTCACCTGTAAGTGTCTTGAACGCAAATTCTAAGCATGGATCCGACCAAGATTCCGAAAATGGATAGAAGAGCTGTGAATCTTGTGATCTCGAATTATCATTTTCTTGATTCTCAATTGCCTTCCCATGTGTTTGCTCTTCTGGAACGGCCTGTTCTGTAAGAAGCTTTTCGGTTTTGTTTGATGGCACTATTTCCTTGAGAATTTCATCGCCTACAGAGGCATGATCTGCAACCTCTTTTACTGTCTCAATAGCAGATGGCTGAAGAACTCCATCGGCAACATTTGAAGGAAAACTGGATGACTTAATAGCTTCAGTATCAGTAGGATTCCTGTCCTCAGCACGTTCACTCAAAATTGTGTTAGGAGGCATGTCAAGTTTATGACCTGCAAGCCTTTTTGAAGTCCGACGTGGCAAGTCTTGGGACAATCTTTTCTTGGATATTCTCGAGCCCGACTGAGTTTTACGACTCTGTTTTTCCACCCCAGTTTCTGGAAGCTTTTGTTCAGTCAAGAGAGAAGTTGCACGAGTGTCGATAACTAAATCGTCAACCATCACTGTCACTTCCTTTTCAGAGCCTTCATTTGTAGGTCTGAGCCGATTGTTTGTAGCAGCACACTTAATTTTATTTTCACATGTAAGAATGGCGTTATTGGATGAATTATTTCCCAGATTTTCTTCCGAAATTTTGGCCTCTGATGCATCCAAGTTTTCTGTATCCAAACTTTCTTTACCTACCATAAGTCCACTGTTAGAATCGGGAAAAACTGGTAATGGCCCTAACGTATTTTAACCTATAATAACCAATTTCAATAAGCATATCTATACCATCAACAAAAAGCTGTCTCTTGGTTTCGAGGTTCTCTGATAACTTCTCATCAACTGCAGATGAAGACTGTAAACAGGAAAAAGGGACATCTTTAGACAACTGGAATATTCGAGCATAAGCACATTACTTGTACAAAGCAAAGGTAAACAAATAATATAGTGGATAATTATTTTAGTTAGGACAGGAACATGGAAACAACCAACATTTCTTATGCAAAGGCAAATGTGGGGAAATTGTTGGGTGTTGTTTCAAGAATTTCCAAAACAAACTTGAAGCATTATAGCATAATATGGGGAACTTATTTAACTACATTATGAGTGATATAAAGCAATAAAGCAAGATACAGCAATAGAGGAAAAATTATATTTGGCGACTTTCATTATCATAGCACCTTTGGTAAGTGTTTTCAGTCATTCGATTAAAATATGCAGCAGGAATCTTGAAATCAATTTCTTGAAAAGGTCTCAACATTAACTTCAGCCTAAAATGTTGCTCATATAACAAACTCTACATGCATTTTGAGTGCAAACACAATGAATATCCAGTATGTCTGAATACATGATCAGTCCAGGGAAGTTTTCACGCAGAACTTATTTTATACTCATGACCTGATAAACAGCATCAAATGCAATTTATTCACATTTGTTGTTCTAACAAATACGTTGCAGTGACTGACTTTATTTATCATATATTTTTAAAATAATTGTTACTTGTTCTAGGCAAGACTTCAAAACTGCTTCTTTTAATTTGTTCTGATCTGATGCCACTATGTAATGTAAAGCCAAAAAAGTTTGCCGAGCCAGGAAAAGTCAAAGGATAAATATTGCTAAACAAACGTACGCATACTTTATTTTGTTCTGCTGTGGTGCTACTGTTTTCTATGCTTTTGAGATATCGGGCTACTGCTGGCTTCGAATAGAATTTGCTTCCAGTCAACGGATTAATATATATCTGCAAGAATGAAAGTCCAATGAGAACTTCAAATATTGTGGAACTCGATCATCCATATTGTCCTAACTAAAAGCATGACAGTATAACACAACATATCAGCTTCAATTGGCAAGAATATAGAGATATAGAAAACCCCTATACAGAATAATAAAGAGTTCAACTGGAAAATGTCTTATCAAGATATATATAAGACACACAATAAATTTCTTCAGGGACAATGCATTTCAAAAATACAAGCAGATACATAATAGTACAGTCTCTTAGATCACCAGCTAGAGGTTAAGGGATTAATTATAGGTACCTTTCTGACTTTCCCAAATTTGCTTGTCTTGATTTCTGTTTTCCAGCCTTCTGGAAGCTCATCTGCTGATGGGCTCTGAGTAGCAATCTGGACATAACTCAAAAAGAGATTCAATTGCCTACTAGAGTTTGATCATATCTAGGAATAGTAAATTAGGCTAGTTGCAGCACAAACCATCTTCAATGACTCCTTGTCATTTCCCTCATCATCCTCTTCGATAATGCAATCTGAGCTCGCCATCAATTTGCATTCTTCAGATGCATCTTGCTTCAGAGAGGATTCATCCACATTTTCATGCTGAAATGGACAACACGGCATAATCACTGGATATTTAAATTTAACGGCAGACCTCACAGCCAATTAAGGCATCTAATGTCCAAATTAAATATCACAGATATAAGAAGCAGATATATGAAGACAATGAAAAGCAACAAGGATGTAACACCTAATCCTTGACAGATAGGGTGGTCAAGGAAGCTTTTTACTCACAGGGATTTCATGCGTCAACAGATTATCCAACTCCCTTTTCTTTGGTTTGGTAAGGCAGCTACCAATGTTGTTAGTTTCCAGATAGCGCAAGGCATCTTTTTTAGAACGAAAGACATATCCGCTAACTGGGTCTGTGTAATACTGCAGAATTGAATGCTTCTCAGAATGAAAGATGTCTCTCTAGGAAATTTGTAAATTCTAAACTAATATTACTCGGTAGAAGATGCATAGTAAATACAACTAGATAAGACATTACAGACACAAGCGGACATGCACTAATACAGTCTGATATATCACCAGCTTCAGGTAAGGGAATAATTACCGGGTCCTTTCTCATCTTACTCCCAGTTACACTTGTCTTGATTTCTTTTATCCAACCTGGTGGTAGCCCATCTGCCGATGTGCTCTGAATGGTAACCTGAACATGGCTCAAAATGAGCCTCTTTTGAATATAAGAGTTTAATCGTGTCTGGGATTAATAAGTTAGGATATTTGCAACACAAACCGTCTTTAATGAATGCTTGACATCGTGTTTTTTATCCCTTTTGGGCGTACAACCTGAGGTCAACATCGATTTGCTCTCTTGAGACACAATTTGGTTCGAAGCGGATTCATGCACATTGTCATGCTGAAAGGACCATGCAGTACATTAACCGATGTTATCAAAACCAGCCAGAACATTGAATGGAAAAGGTTAACGTCAAGGGTCAAAAATTTTAACTGGGGATGAACATGAGTTGAATCGGTGGTAATAAATAAATAAATTATATACACCTTTATATAATGTAAAAATTATAAAACAATATATTTTTAGGTTTTCACATTACTAATTTCTCAAGAGTACAGTTCTTAAGAAATAGGCTCTTTGATTCTTGGGCCTGACTTCTTATTTCTTTCCTTGTCATTTTTATTATCTTCTCAATATCATTAATATTTATGTCTTCAAAAAACCAACTCTGCACACTTTTTTCTCTATCTTTCAACTCTTTATCAAAAAATAAAACTCACAGCCGAAGCATCTCCTCTTCTTCAAGTTTTATTCCTTCATTTTCTTTTTCATTTCTTCACATACCCACATATAGATCCCGAAACTACCTCGACTTTCCTATGGTGCAAGTTCTGTAGTACGGACACTTCAACTGGGATAGCGTGTCCATGTCCGACACGTGTCGACACCTACCCTCCTTCGACACTCTACTATAATCATTTTTCTTTTTTGACTAGAAATATTATATATTTTTAACTCAAAGTTATTAGTAAATAACAAATGGTATTTATATTTAAAAGATTTCAACAAGAAAGATTAATAACAAGTATAAAACTAAATTTATACTATATAAATGAAGAATTTTAAAGAATTTAATCAACATGTCGGCGATGTGTCGTGTCGTGTCGTGTCGGTACTTTTTCGAAAAATCACGTGTCAGCGGGTTCCGATCAAAGTCATGGTTCAAAGGAAGCATTTTCTGAAATATTGTTGTGTTGCATCTATCTCAACTAAGGCAGGAAAAAATTTAAAGGAACGGCGAAGTAGTGAAATTTTTTCTTGATTTTTTTTGTTTAAACATCAAACCATGAAAACAGGAAAAACCATGACCAGTTCACCGGTTCTCCAGTTGAACTGATCGGCTCAGTAATTTTCTACTGGTTCTATAATTCAAAATTTATATAATATAACCAGACAGGATAAACCAAGCAGTTCCCAGTTTTCCAGTAAAAGCCAGCCAGTTCAATCCAGTTATTACAAAAATGATAATTACTGGATATTTAAATTTACCTACAGTACGACCTCAAGGCAAAATGTGGTGTCCAATGTCCAAATAAAATATCAAAAAAAAATGAGAAAGAGAGATCCACAAAACATAAAAGCAACAAAGAGGCAACAATAGATCATTGACAGATAGGATTGTCAAGCAAGCTGATACTCACTGGATTGTCAAGCAAGCTGATACTCACTGGAAATTCATTCTTTATCAACTCTTGATCATCCATCTGCTTTTTCATTGGTCTCGCACGGCAGCTACGGATGTCGTTAGTTTCCAGATAGCGTAAAGCATCTAATTTAGAGTGAAATTTATATCCGCTGACTGGGTCTGTGTAAAGCTGCAGAATATATACTTTCCAAGATGAGAGATGTCTCCCAAAAATTAGTATACTCTAAATCAACATTACTTGGTAGAAAATGCAAAATAAATATAAGTACTCATACATTCTTTTAGATCAACAGCTTGAGGTAAATAGATTAATTACCGGATACTTTTTCATCCTACTACCAGATTTTCTTCTCTTGATTTCTTTCGTCCAGCCTGGCGGTAGCCCATCTTCTGATGTAACCTGAATGTCAACCTGGACCTAACTCAAAAAGAACCTCAATTATAAATAAGAATCTCATCATATCAAGTACTAGTAAATTGTGCTAGTTGCAGCACAAACCATATCCAACGATTGCTTGTCGTTGCCCACTTTATTCTCTTTGGGAATGGAACCTGACTTTGTCATCAATTCACAGTGTTTAGACAAATCTTGCCTTAACGGTGATTCACCCACCTTGTCATGCTGAAAAGGATCACAAGGTATAATGACTCAATATTTAAATTTAGCAACAATTTGACCTCATGGCCAATAATAGTGTTTAATGTCCAAATTAAATATCTTAAAAATGAGAAACAGATAGCAAAGAAAATGAAAAGGAACAAAAAGCAAAAACTAATCTTTCATAGGCTATCAAGCAAGCCATTCACTTACAGGGATTTCATTCGTGATCAACTCTTGATCGTCCACCATCTTCTTTGGTCTTACAGCGCAGCTACCAATGTCATTAGTTTCCAGATAGCGGAAAACATCTGTTTTAGAATAAAATATATATCCGCTAACTGGGTCGGTGTAATACTGCAGAACGAATTCTTTTCAGGATGAGAGAGAAATAATAAATTCTAAACCAACATTTCTTGGTAGAAAAATGCACAGTAAGTCAGAACATGAACAAGACACCCACACTCATACAGTCTCATAGATCACCAGCTCAAGGTAAAGGGATTAATTAACACAACCTTTCTCGTCCTACTAGATCTACACATCTTGATTTCTTCTGTCCAGCCTGGGGGTAGCCCATCAACTGACGTGTTCTGAATGGCAACCAGGAGATAACTCAAAAAGATCCTCAATTTTATACAAGATTTTCTCAGGGTTAGTAATTTCGGATAGATGCACAAACCATATTCAACGAGTGCTTGTCATTGCCCTTTTTATTCTCGTTGGGAGTACAACCAGAGCCTGTGATCATTTTGCATTGTTTAGACACATCTGGAGTCAACGAGGATTCGCCTACACAGTCATGCTGAAAAGAAAATGGAAAAAAAATGCATTAGAAGGGGGGGAAGATTAAAAAAAAAAAAAAAAAATCAGGTTTTTGTGGGAATACAATGCAAAGGTTAACAGCACCAAACCAATCTCACATAACTACTAAAACTACATAAAACAAATCAAAGTGTGCAAGCCGAAGAGTGACGTAGATAGTGCAGAGCAAATACACCCATAATTGGCCAATTAAAAGCATGCTTACATAATATGTTAAACTATCATTTCCATGTAATTTTAAGACTGAAGTATCAATGAGTTCTTTTATTCTTGGTGATACCTCAATAAAAATGGAACTTAAAGCACTTCGCATGAACTTTTTATTTTTTCAAAATTCATAAATAGAAATTTAGCTCTAGTAAGATTATGATTGAGATGCTTCATATCAAGCATATCGTGAAATAGTATCTACAAATATAAATTTATTTGTCAAAGAAATAATCATTAAATGTAATTTGAAACCAGGTAACTTTCTTAGACCAGGAAGAGAAAATGATAAATATAACTAAACAAGCCAATGAGTAATTTAACTTGTTTTGCTATGGTGCTACTCTGCTCCATGGTTTTAAGATATCGAACCACCGCTGTCTTTGAGTAGAATTTTCTTCCATCTGCAGGATTTTGATATACCTGGAAGATCGATAAAGGGCAATGAGAACTCCGAAAAACAGAGAGTCACCGCCCAGGCAGTCCTACTAAAAGTATGACAATATAATATGACAGATTAACTTGACTGGTAAGAATAAACAAAAAACCTAGCAAAGTTACATGTCAATATGCATATGTGTAATGAAGTTTTCCTAGTGTATTTTGGTGTAGTGAGTCAGAGAAAGAGCTAGAGAGAGTGAAGAAACAGAATACATGAAAAGATAGAGAGCTCCACCACTTCTGAAAAAGGGTAACCTGGGGGCTTGACTAGGGGTTGCTGAAAAGAAATTTAGAAATGCAATATTCTATATTCACTAAACAGGAACAAATAAAACGAAGTAAAGATGCAACTTGACATACCTTATAAGTTGATGCCACACTAGAAATGCTCTTTCTCTGTCTTTCCTCCGTTACCCATCCATTGGGTAACCATTCAGTACACTCATTTTCTTCAACTGATGTCTGTGAACGCTACCATATATAGTCATATTTAAGGGCAGAATGATCGTACAATCTAATCATTTATTTAACTGATATACCATGAAACTTACCAAACCAACATTGTCATTTGGGGACATGTTGTCTTCATTACTTCTTGGTTGAGGAGTACCCTGGAAAATTTCTTCTGTTTTCGCACAACTGATGACATCTTTCTTCGAATAAAACTCTTTACCCGTTGCCACGTTGCAGTAGTACTAAAATAGCCAGACAAATATGACTTGAGTGTCAGTTTCTTTTACGTTCCGTTTACTCTCCTTTCTTCAACAGATAACTCTTTCGCGAATTGAATGCAGTTGGTGAAGTTTGATTATAGTTGTGTCATTAATTAATATAAAGGATATCAGTTTCCACATTCTAGGAGATATGTCGCTTAAGAAAATAACTGGAACATAATTTCCACATTTAATGGGAGGAGTGCAATCCTTGTTTACCTTCAATCTTTATGAGGCCCACAGCCGTTCAGATTTTTTACCATTGTCAGCAGCACACATTAAAATTGTGGGAATATGGTATAATGCTACTCCTGTGGATTTTGCCACAAGATATCGGTTCACAAGGTTGAATGGAATGAGTTTGCGGATTCCTTAATCATCAAGAGGTGCAAAGTTAGACTTGTCAAATGAATTTCTAATGCGTTTCGAAATTCACGCTCTCCATACCGGTTTTCACAGCCTTCGTTAATCAGGTATCCATAAATCTCAGATACAATTTTAAGATGCTTGCTTACGCAGGCCACTTTGTGAATCCAGGGATGTTAGTGTTAATTCATCATGAATTTGAACTGTACTAAAAATCATATATCCCACATACCGATTTTAACAACCTTTTTAATGAATTAGGTATCTAATATCCAAAGCTAAATGAGGCGGACACTAATTGCTTAAGCTACTTTTTCGTAGACAAAATAAACAAAGCCGCAAGATGACCATTTTTAACACTCATGCAATATCCAAAGCTAAATGCGGCGGACACTACTTGCTTAAGCTACTTTTTCGTAGACAAAACAAACAAAGCCGCAAGATGACCATTTTTAACACTCGTGCAGCTCCAATCAGAACAAGTAGCAATTGATTTATACCAAATCCAAAGCCCAACCAAAAAATGTAGTTCAGTCAAAAAGTTTGGGAAATGCCATGTATATGGTAAAGAAAATTTTTAATCATTCAATAATATACAACACATGCTAAGCACCAAGCTCAAAATTTTACAAAACTGAACAAGTTGACTTGAATATTAACGTAAATCAAGCAAAGATGATAGAAGCCCATATCTTATACTCACATGTTTGTTTCTATTCCATGAGTATACCACTGTTTATACATTTAAAAAAAATCACACTTGTTTTTCCGACATGCAGCTACTTTACCAATCAAGTTATAAAAGAAGACTATCCTCAAGAACTCGATTAAAGAGATTAATTAACCAATTACGAGGTACACGTCATATTTTTCCATTCTCGAAAACTTACTTCGGAGAATTGGGTAAAAGGGAAGAAAATAGTCAATCAATTCACGAACAAGATCCACTCCGCTCTTTTTAACTCAACATTCAAGCACTTTACCAGCCAAATTCATAAGAGAAAAAGTTAAACTGCAAAATTAATTACTAAACAACAATGAAATATAAGTAAACTAGCTAAAAGAGTTCGACAACCTTGATTTTTCTTCCGTTCTTGACTTTGATTTTCTCAGTATACCCAGGTGGAAGCCACTCCGGCGCCTTCCGGGCTACCATTTTTGCCAGAATTCCAAGATTTCTTATTTTCTCGATTTGGGTCACGATTTTTCTTTCTGGGTCCGTGAAGATCGATGGAGTTGCATAGAAAGGCAGGTAGGTGTAGTAGTGAGTTGGGCAAAGGGGGTGCCTGGGAACACGTGTTGCCAGTCTATAAATGTATGCAACAGCACGAGTATAATCCACTGCTGGTTGCGGATGCAAATGGGCTGTAATATCTATTGCGGGCTAATCCGTTAAGGGCATCGAAATTTCTATCTTCATTTTTTTTCTTGCTTTTTTGGTTCAATGCTATCTCCATATTTGGATAAACTTTATTTTCTTTCCAACTCAATGGTGGTCTTGTTTGTAGGTGGCTATTTAAGTCGATCAACAATTTTTAAGGTTCAATTGTAAATAGACAATGATAAAAATATTTTCATTGTGTTTCTGTTAGCACATTGTTTAATGATGTTTTTTAAAAATACTGTTAGCAATGGTTAATACTGTCTAAAAACTCAATCTCTCTTTTTAGGTTGACATATAGAACTAAAAGTAATTTGTCTTCAAACTTAAGGTTTAACTCTAAAGACAAGGAAAGTTTAGAAATATATATATCTGCAAGTAATTTTTGAAAAAAACTCTGAAAAGTTACTGACAGTCTCTCTTTTTAGGTTGACATACAGAACTAAGAATGATTTGTCTTCAAACTTAAGGTTTAACTTTGGAGACGAGGAAAGTTCAGAAATATATTTACTATAATTCTGCAAGTACTTTTTGGAAAGTACACTGAGCGGTGATTAATGCTTTCTGAAAATTCAACTTCGATCTCTCCTTTTAAGTTGACATACAGAACTAAAAGTGATTTGTCTTCAAGCTTAAGGTTTAACTTTAGAAACAAGGAAAGTTCAAAAATATATTTACTATATTTCTACAAGTACTTTTTGAAAAATACAGTGAGTAGTGATTAATATTTTCGGAAAATTCACCGTCGATCTCTCTTTTAAGGTTGACATACGGAACTAAAAGTGATTTGTCTTCAAACGAGGTTCAACTTTGGAGACAGGGAAAGCTCAGAAATATATCTACCATATTTCTGCAAGTACTTTTTTGGAAAGTACAGTGAGCGGGTGATTAATACTTTCTAAAAATTCATCGTCGATCAGTCTTTTTAGGTTAGCAAATAGAGATTGCGAGTGGTACTAAAAAGTTTCAAAAATATATTTGTATCGGCTCAGCTCATTGCCCAATGATGCTTTTTGGAAAGTACAATTAGCAATGGCAAGAACTTTCTAAAATTCACTCTCAACTGCTCTTTTTTTAGGTTGTTGTATAGATACTAATAGTAGTTTGTTGTCAAAAAGCACATAATTTTTTTCATTATGTTTCTACAAGCACGTCACCCAATGGTACTTTTTGGAAAGCACGATCAGCAATGATTAATACTTTTTGAAAATTCACCTTCGATCACTCTTTTTAGGTTAGTATATAGAGAGTAAGAGTGGTCTAGCATCAAATTTAAGGTTTAACTCTAAATGAATGTGATATTGTTAAACGTTTTATGTAATGTAAATATACCGCAAGTATACGATATCAAGTTTTGTAATATAATAATGAAGTTAAAGTGTCGAACCCACATGAATTAATATTCAATTTATACTAAGTATTAAGTGTTTAGCTCTTATTTTATCTAGAAAAATGAGTTTTAAAATCAATGTTATTAACTAATCAAATTGTCAATACGGTGATGAATTCAACAATATCAATGCAAATTTTAAGAATTTATCAATAGGAGAAAGTCCCGTTATGATTTCACTGAACTATGAAATATGATTCTCAATTATATAATTATTTTTATTCAATTTTTTCAAATTTATAAGCAAGAACCATAATTTAATTCTAGTCCCTCTCTCGAGTATTGAGTAATTATTCATATATTTCAATTCTAATATCTCCATTCCGAATTAAAATCTAAAAATTATCAAATTTGTGGTTCTTATGTAGAATGTGTTTCAAAGAAATTATACCCTCTCTAAACATATAATTTTTTAGGGTGTGTGATTATGATGGTGTTTGATCTCCATTTTTTACTCATTCTAATGAGAATTATGACTGTTGTAATTCAGTGGTCATATTTCTCATTATAATGAGGAAAAAATGGGGATCAGACAAGTGATATATGATCACGCCTAAATTTTCCTCCTTCAAATATCGAAATTTAGACAATTAATTCATTCAACTAGTAGCTAAATAATTAAAAACATTAAAAATCATAATACAAATAAACGAATTGGAAAATTTCAAAGAAATAACTAAATAAAATTAAAACATGATCTTAAGTTGGTTACATCAAACCCTAAATTAGAAGCTTAGTTTATGACGGAAACCATAGAAATAATCAAATTCAAATAAAATAACATAGAGAAGATAATAGAACAACTAGTTTTGATAGATCTTCAATCTCCTTTGCGATATTGTTCTTGATTTCTTGATAATTTCTTGCTCTTACCTCAATGAATTGTAATTGAAAAGTGGTCTTTGAAGTTGTATTTATAGCATCGTGAAGTTTTGGAAGAGTTAGGGTTGGATTGGGATTGAAAAGAGACCAAAAAAATTCAAAACTCTTCCTCTCGCCCAGTGGCAACCCGACGCCACAAGCAGGGTGCTACAGTGTCGTGTTGCTGTGAAAATTCAACAATAGTGGCGTTGTGGTGCCCACTTTCAAGTAAAAAAATTAGTACTGCATATCTTTCAGTATTTTTATCATAATTTTTCTCTCGATATCCTATTGAGGTGATTCAAAGTGCGTTGGAAAGATAACTCAAATAGCGGCAACTTTACTTCAGATATCATTTTCCAATTCAAACGTTTACTATGTCAAAAATGGGTCACAATCTCCGGCTTAAAATCTGGAACATATTTGTGCAGTTGAAAATTAATTTATAAAGATACTTTGATCATATTTCACTCTTTTTTTTTATTATTTCTAATTGCATCCAATTGACTCCTAGAAATATTCAATTATCATTTTGTGATCTGAATCAATTATTGAAATGTTGCAATTGGCTCCTCAAACTTTGAATTTCAGCATTTTGCATCGTTATTCACTTCTTTCTTTCAATTTAGCTTCCAATCATCAAATTTCACCAAATCAATATCAATATCTCCTTGATTCATGCTTACATCACTCATTTCTCCAAATTTTGCATCATTCACACCAATTCAACTAACATATAAAACAATCAAAATAACAAGTTTAAAAGGCATTGAAACAATGAATGAACCACACTCATCTAATATAAAAAGTTTCAAAAATATTTTTCCTATGTTTCCGCATGCACACTGCCCAACGGTGCTTTTTGGAAAAGTACAGTTAGCAATGGCTAATACTTTCTAAATTCACTCTCGGTTGCTCTTTTTAAGTTTTCATATGGAGATTAGAGACTATAGTTTTTGTTGTCAAATTTATGGTTCAACTCTGGAGACAGAGAAGCTCATAATTTTTTTTACTATGTTTATACAAGCACATCGCCAAATGGTACTTTTTGGAAAGCAAGGTCAGCAATGATTAATACTTTCTAAAAAATCACTCTCGATCACTCTTTTTAGGTTAGCATACAGAGATTGAGAGTGGTCTAGCGTTAAAGTCAAGGTTTAATTCTAAATGAACGTGACATAAAAGTTTCAAAAATATTTTCTCATGGTTGTTTATGCATGCACACTGCCCAATGGTGATTTTTGGAAAGTACAATCAAAAATAGCTAAAACTTTTGAAAATTTACCCTCGATCGCTCTTTTAAGGTTGGCATGTACAGACTGAGAGTGCTCTGTCGTCAAAATTAGAATTCTACTCTCGACAAAAAATTTTCAAAATATTTTCATTATGTTTCTATTAGCACCTCCTAACGGTGCTTTTTGGAAAGTACAATCAACAATGGTTATTGGTTTTTTTAAAATCTTGATTTCTCTTTCTAGTTGGTAAATAGGGACTGGGTGATCCATCGTCAATTTTAGGTTCAATTCTACATGGACGATGACTGAAAAGTTTCGAAAATATTTTGTTTACGTTTCTACAAGCACACTACCTAGTGGTGCTTTTTCTAAAGTACAATCAGCAATGATTACTTTCTGAAAATTCACTCTTGCTTGCTTTTTTTAAGTTGGTATATGGGGAGTGCCAAAAACAACTGACAGTTATCTTGTTTAAAGAAATTACTTAAAGAATTCGAACACCAGCCTCAAACTCAATATTTGTGTGGCTTAGTAACACAAATATTTTGAAAACTTTTTAGGTTGTTATATAGGGAGCTTCGAACATATTCAAGGATTCAATGTGACTATTATCACTTCGGCCAACACACAAGATGAGACTTTGCACCATGAAGCGGCTTTTTGCACACACCAAAAAAAAAAACGAGGGGGAACTCAGTATGATGTTAGAGAACCGAAATATATGCAATCACAAATGTAGATTGCTCGTGGCTAAATATGATTGAGACGAAGAGAAGAAGAGATTTCGAGCTTTTTGTTGATCTTCATGTTTGACTTTGACCTTGACCAAACTAGGGCAAGATGTTCGGTACAACTATAGACAATCTTGTGTAGTAAACAGTATTAGACAATCTCGTGTAGTAAAAGTGCAATAACTGTATTTTGATATTTCTTAGAACAAATCTATATGGAATTTCTTTTGCGAGTATGGTTAATAACTTGATATAGTGTTCATGGTGAATTGTGATACATGTCCTTGCTTCCACCTCTTGCAAAGGAGTTGCCGAGCATGTATGTTTGATCAGTAAGGAAGATTTGTCCGAAGAACAAGAGAAAAATATGCTGGATTATCTTTTCACGACTCAATATCAGATGTGTGGCATCGTTTCTATATCATTAGGTGATAAACAATATTAGTTTACTAGTGTGAAATTCAACTTTCTAATTGAACTTTTTCTAGGATTGCTTTCCATATGTTTAATCAACTTTAGTTTTACCATCTTGTTTCATAATCAAAGAATGATCATCAAAACCTTGATCAAATTCAAGGTTTTTGATGCAATGTTTTCATTCAGTCCTTGTGTTTTAACCCAAATAATATAAAGATTGATAGATGCTTGTATCATATATTCTTATGTATGATTTTATTCAGTGAGCATATAAGAATATCATCCTCAAAAACTCAACTACCTCTTTTTTTCTTCCATTCTTGACTTTAAGCTTATCTGTAAAACCAGAAGAAAGTCACTCTGGCGTGCTTCCATTTAACCATTTTGTCGGAATTGAAAGATTTATACTTCTATATCTAACATACTCGATTTAGTTCACAATTTTTCCTTTCTGGGGTCGTGAAGATCGATGGAGTTAAACAGAAAGGCATGTAGGTGTAGTGCTGAATTGGACAAAGGAGAGCCTAAGAACACGTGTTGCCAGTATATGAATGTATGCAAGAGCACGAGTATAAACCCCTACTGTCTGTGGCTGCATGTAGGCTGTAATGTAATATCTACTGTGGGCTAATCCACAAGGCATTGAAATTTCCGTTCTTTTTATTTTTCTTGTTTTTTGGTTCAATGCTCTCTTTGTAGTCTTATTTGAAGATGGCTATTTAAGCCTGCAGTCAAATTTTAAGATTCAACTCTGAATAAACGGGGACAGAAAAGTTTAAGAGATGCTTCCACTACATTTCTGAAAAGCAAATCGCTCAACAGTTTTTTCAGAATTATCTTGTTTCGTAATCATAGTATGACCATCAAAACCTCAATCCAATCCAATCCAAGGTTTTCGATGCAATGTTTTCGTCAAGTCCTTGCATTTTTCCTATAGGGCTACACAGAGAATATTATTGTCCCAAGTTTCTCCAATGAAGCCCTGTGCTTCAACACTAAAAAAAGCTCCATGTAGTGCGTTTGCACTCAAGTGTGCTTTTAAAAATTTTGATCTTGTTAACGTCAAAAATTGTATGAATAAGATTCAAGCCAACTTAAAATGTAAAGAAGAGTTTTATTGATAATGACTTGCAAATTATAATTGTAACTAAAAGTGTTTGCTCTTTTCTTTTCCTCTTCCTTCCTTTTATAAGGAAAGGTTAGCATGTATTCTTTATTTCCTTGTCTTATCAGCTACAGTACTGAGTTGAGAAAGTACATCATTGGCATGTTGGATTGGTTAGTGAGCTCGATTTTGTCAGGTCATTATGAGTTAACCATGTGGTCCCCAACAATTAATAAACTAATTAGATAATGAAGCTAGGGCATGTGATTGGTGGAATTGGTGAGCACTGATGTAAGACCTTTCAAATGTCACTTGTTGATTCACTATTTGTACAATGTGCAAGGAATCTTCAATCATTACTTCCCATCGAACCTCGACAATAGTTAATACGAGTTGATCTCAAATATCCGAGCTTAAATTAGTATGAGCTTAATGCATACAACAAACTATACTTAATGACCTCGAAGGTCGGATGTCAACAGATCTAAATGTGACTTTCAACCCCTATAGGACGTATTTCTAATCAAGGTCTTGAAAAATATACCAATGCCATCTTCATGCTTTTCCAGACAAAAGAGGACATTGCCAAGTTCTATGAAAACCATTTCTATATGGGAGTTCTTAAGGACAATGTGATGCCTTACTGCCATGTATGTCCTGGCATATAAACACCAATATCTCAGTTCCTATCTATTTCCTTTCATTTCCCTACTCGATGTTGACTATGAACCTGAAGTAGAAGACAACATCCTGCCTATATTTCGGAAAGGAGGGGTCGCGAGAAACTCGTCTCTTAAAAATTGTTCTATGATTACAAGATTATTAGTTTTTGTACAATCTTATACTTGATGCGTCATGAAGAAGTATGGATTTGGCTGTTTGCTTATCCAAGTAATTCTTGATCAATTTTCGGTTATGCCACATTCTGTATTAGCAGTCGTGATCTTATGGTCATGGAATTCTTTTGCTGGCAGGAATTCTTTTGTACCATCTGTCACCTCTCACCATATGGTGGCTT
>CAIGRT010188690.1:0-16448 GCA_903798405.1 Fraxinus platypoda | reverse complement strand
GAGGAAGGGAGACAATTCAAATGCCAGCGCAAAAATCGAAAGAGTCCTGCTTACTATTTAAGGTTAAGGGTAGAATTGTCCTTTCATTGGATATTAATGGCAACAATGGATGAAAATCGTCGATATGAGAGACATGAGAATATATGAAAGATTGAGGACGAGATGAGGGATAAAAATTGATGGGCGAAATTGTTAGAAAACGGAAGATTGGAGACCTAGAGTGAAATTTACCCATATCTGAAATTATATAATAAAAAGGGACTTTCTTTTTATTCTCTCAAAGCTTGGTACAAAAATATGACAACAAATTATTAGGGACATGATTGCTACTTTTATCAGAAGTTGAGTTAAATTTGCAATTTACCTTAAAAGAAATTGCATTTTACGCATAAAATTAATGGTTATTTTGAGTGGAATCCATCCAAAACGATCAATTGTGCCAAAAATGAAAAGGTTTGTGACCATTTGCGCTACTTTAGAAAGATTTGGACCAATTACCCAATATGCATAAAAGGTTTGGGACCATTTGCTCCAATTTCCCTTAATTTAAAAGTGATTCTCTTTGAAAATCTCTTTATCAAAATAATTTTCCCTACTTAAAAACTCACAAAATGTTCATTTTCTCTTCTTTATATAGGATTTAATTAAAATTGATGTAAGATAATTTCAAAATTACAATTTTTATAGCACATAGATAAGACATGTAAGGTGTAATTACATTTTATATGCAGGGTGTGATTTGTAATTTTTTTTTCTATTTATTGAGAGAGACTTGATGGAATGTTTGCATCTCTCTTCTCAAACTTCATTTACATACAATACCTCGTAACAAACTGTCAAATGTACTCTTTGTAGCAGTAACCCTTTATATCTCATTAACAATCGAGATATGTTCGAAATAAGGCCTCTTATTGTTTGTTCTATCCAATACTATCGACTCCCATTCTTGTATAAAACATCAATTAAAGATAAATAATAAACCAAAAAAATACAACTATCTTTCTTCTTCATCTTGTTCTCTTCTAATATTCATCCTGTCAATACCAGCAATTCTCGCAGTATTGGCCAAATGAATAGTTTACAAAGAGCCGACAAGAAATTCTATTAATGATTGACCGTTTTGATCACTTGGAACAACTCGATGAATTTAGTAAATCGTTTTAGGCGGCAGGCTTATAAAAGCTTCTTAGTTACAAAATCTCTCTTTTCATAGAGTTATTGAACCTATAATAAAACAATCAAAGCTTATTTCTCATTTAAAATAGAAATCAGAAAAACCATAACACTGCGAATTTCTCAGAGAAGCATTGGTGTCAAGAGAAAATATCTACAGATTTTTCTATATACACCTTATCCAAGTCCTACGAGTAGTAGGATTTATAACGTCATGGGAGACAGTTCGGTTCCTATCTACCGTTAGATCAAACTCAATTGTGAATCCGAAAGCATTAATTCTTTCTGTCAAATGCTTCCTACATCTGTATCAGTCAATGTAAACTCAACACGGGTTACTTTCCTATTCTATGCCTACAAATTCAGCAGAGGCCAAATGACTATCAACACAAAAATTTCACCATCATGAAACCCTATCCTCAGTACAGTATTCCCATATCGACCTCGGAGAACTGAGGCAAAATGGAAGCAGGGAAATGCTCAAAATCATAGCTTTGCTGCACTCGTGGTGGTGCAAGGCTCGTGCAACATGCCTCGCATACAAATAATTGTGGCACAACTTCAGTATCTTCAATACCACTGCATCGTGTGTGCTGCCATATCTCGCATATATCACATGACACCATCCTCTCCCCATCATCGTCTAGTGCCCCACACTTGCATTTAACAATCCAAGTGTCAATTCCCCCTTCGAACCTCAAATCTGTTCCCCAATCCAATCCAGAACCTCTAACCCGAAGCTGTGCACCCGACTCGACCAGTCCAAAAAGCACTTCCTCATCATCCACTCCCTCCTTCTCTACAACATCTGTTACCAGCAGCTGCTCCATAACACAGTAAGTGTCCCTCATTGCATTTTGAACAGATAACTTCAGATCACCGATTGTGGCATGGAGTGGAACCACTATATACTCTGCAGGTGAGAAGTCTCGAGTAAGTTCTGTTTTCAGGTCAATTGAGCTTGGTGTTACTTGACATATGAACCTCAGTAAGTCATCCGCCTCATCTCTGAATGGCCAATCCTTCACAAAATGTTTGCTGTCCAAAATCGTTTGAACAGCCAGTTTCACATAATTCGACTCTGAATGGCAGCACTGGAGTACATTTTGGTACAAGTAGGTGACATCATAGTAAACACTTTTCCCAAACATCATCGGCCCGGGAATCATAATAGTATTAACCTGAGTGCCACCCTTGAGATCATGGATAGAATATTCCAACACTCTAGTCAACCGGTTCACTGCACGTCGAACGATGTAATTCCCAACAATTACATTGTTCATCGCTTTTAGAACATGATCTATCAACCCCGTGTCACCAATATGGAGTCGTGCAGCATCTCGTGCCTCCTGTCGAGTCATCCCACTACTACCAACCTCATTTGCTGCTCTCTTTTCTTTCAGCGCTTCAACAATGACATTTGCCACATGTTGAAGTCTCCTAACCGGCCACCGGCTGTCCATATGTGCTGCAACATTGGCAAACTTTCTGCACTTCATGGATCGTTCCTTTCCAACAGGTCGGTCCCATAGAGCAATTTTAGGCAAAATTTTTGTAGAATATGTAACCGTGGCAATAGTAGTGGAATTTCCTCCAGCTGGATTTCCCGACTTGAGAGTAAGCATAAATCTGAAGAGATCTCTAATTGTAGTCAAATTCGTTTCACTCATATCTCTATAATGGCGAATAATCTGTCCGATAACATCTCTGCACCCATTTCTTTGACAACAGTCATTTATAATCTGATCTAGCTCCAAAGAGCTGAGAATTTCAATGGCTCTAGAGTAATTATGCTCCTTCACCCCAAAACTTCCCTGAAAGAATCGATATCCCCATCTCCCGAACCACGAGTGTCCATAAGCAACTCCATATAGCAATCGAAGATCCATCTTGCGTTTCTTGGACAAGTCCTCGACTGTGATTTGCCTACAAAAGAAAACAGAGAAAAAATCGATAATATATTCTTCAAAGAACTGATGTGTTTCCACTCATTAAAATATTTAACTCTGTCGAAAAATTCAGATAATAGATTTCTCAAAATGTTATACAGTAATAATCAGAACAATTCTTAATCTAGCAATGATCAGCAATGATTTTTCATAGCGATAATATTAATAAAATGATCATACATCTACTGATGATTTAATTCGATTTGGAAATCAGATCACATACTGCTAGCATACATATACATCAAGAATTACCATCATTGTGGAATCAATGTGATACTATATTTTTGAAAAACAAAATAATAAAAATCTTACCGGGTATGAAGAAGAGAGCAAAGACGGTCCCAAAAGTCCATCATTTCTCGACCGCAAAGGTAATTCGACCCACCCTCAATCCCATTGATAATTAGCAGATGCCCAAATCCATTGCAATGAATCAACCCGTGTAAGAGATGATTTTGCAAATCAAGAACCCCTTCATTAAGCGGTTTATTCCAGTCATCCTCCACAGGTATTATCACATGATATTTCCTTTTCGACACTAAGTGATTACTCCACCCTGCATCAGCAAAGTTCAAAAATTTCAAAACCCCATAAACCCTAATCGAAAACTACAATTTCCAGCTCAAAATCATATCCCAATTCGAAAATCAACCGAAAAAAATCAATAGGGTTTTCTCTTACCCGCGCAACGGCATTGATCACAGAAGGGCTTAGCTGATTTTTTGACATTCTCTTCAATGGTGTAAAGGGGAAGCACAAGACCCCTTTTCTCAAGAACCAGAAATGTGCACCATACGGGCATTCCCTCCACATTATACTCCTCCAGCTTCGCACATTCTTGAAGAAACTGGCGGATGTTATCTCTAAACGGCCCACGGAGTGAAATGGGAAAACCGGGCTCAGCAAATGTGTGGAAGCCATAGAAATTTGGTGGCTTCTTCTTCCCCTTGTTGCAGGCTTCAAGAATTGGCGGCTCCATTTTCGATTCTTTTTACAGTAATGATCAAGATTCAACTTCTACAAATCTTTATTACATTTAGAGAGAGAAAGCGAGGGAGAGGAAGGGGTTTACGGTTAGGCATAAAGAGGTTTAACAGTTTGAAGTTTGTTAAAGAGAATTTAAATCCACTGTTAGCAACTGTAATTGGATTTACGCGCACAATTAGAGCACAAGGTGAAATTACCCTTAAAGCTGGGGAGAACCGACGGTTGGAGTTGATTTAAAAATATGAAAGACAATTTTGAGCCGTATATTCATTATATAGGTTGAAACTTTGAAGCGTGAAGTGGCGGCTCGAAATAGAGAATGTGCTGAAGTGGAGGTGTATATTGACACGTGTACAAATAAATGAATAAAAAATAAGATAATTAGCACATAAGGTCCTTATCATTCACTATTATTGCGAAAAACATCATTCTCTTTCATTTTTTGACATTTTCACCCTTATTTTCATCTTTCATTGCACGAAATGTCATTTTTATTTATTTTCTTAATTAATAGCTGTGAAATGACAAATATACTCTTCTATTTAAATAAAACAAAAAGATAAAGAAAGAACTAATTAAAATCACAGTCCCAATTTTTTTTAAAAAACTGCAAACGAGTTACAAATAAATTATTAAAAGGGTAATTAGCACATATGTTCCCCATATTTAACTATTATTGTGAAAAAATGTCCTTACCTTTCTTTTTTTCTATAATTCACCCTTAATTACATATTTGATTGCGCAAACCCTCATTTCTATTCATTTTCATCAATTTTCTCAATAAAAAGTTGTGAAATGACGAATATATCTTCCTATTTAAATAAAACATAAAGAAAATTTTTAATTTTTAATATTTTAATAATTTATTTGAAACTCGTTTACACTTTAAAAAAAAATCATTTCTAATTTTTTAATAATTTATTCGGAACTCGTTTGCACTTTTTTTAAAAAAATTGGGACTATAGTTACAATTATTTCTTTATTTTTAATTTAAATGAGAGGGTATATTGTCATTTCACAGTTTCGACCACTATTCAAAGTTCAGTGACCATTGCTAACGGTCACTAAACTTTCAAAGTGGTAGTTTTGGTCACTTTATTTTTTTCCCCTTCTTTTTTCTACTCTATAAATACTCCAACTCATTTTCAATTTTTTTCACACAACATTCCAACAACTTTCACTATTTTCCACATTTCACAATCTACTACATTTTCATTTTTACCTTCAACTTCAATTATTCAATATCAATTATCACACTACAAATTTATAATTACAATCTTACACATCAACTTTCTTTCAATTCTTGATTTCTTTCCACTCTTTATTTACTTACTTAGTTAATTATTATACATCACCTCACAACTCACAAATGGATCCACACTCATTTATTAAGGACATATTCGGTATCGGAAGCGAATCACCTATGATGCTACAAAGTCAATTTCAGAATGAATTTTTCGATCTGAACGAAGTACTCATTCCCGAAAAATATTCCAAATTTGGATGCTCATGGAAGTAGTAATCCAATTGATTTGGATGACATTGATATTCTCGAAGTTGAACATGAATTAGATGTTCCCGATGCAAGACGGAAGCGAAATGGGAAAATACATGCAAAATGTTAGGATTACTTTAAATTGATTCCAACGGATCGTGTAGTTGATGGAGTCCCGGAGTCTAAGGCAGTATGTAAATATTTTCAACAACAATTGGGGCATTGATACCACCCACCTCAATCGTCACTACAAANAGTATGTAAATATTTTCAACAACAATTGGGGCATTGATACCACCCACCTCAATCGTCACTACAAAACATGTACGGCCAAACATTGGTTTCTTGCTTCCGATCAAACGCAACTGCAATTTGGTAGTCCAAGCGTCAGTTCTACTTTTTCGCTACTTTCCACGTGAATATACCCGGAAGAGAAAACTCGAACGAAAATGGTAAAATTCGTTGCCGCTGCTGAGTTTCCTCTAAAAATAGCGGACAACCAACATTTCATCGTGTATGTGAAAGAATATCTTCAACAGAGATACATTGAGATAAGTCGAAACACTCTTCGTTCAAATACAGTAGAATATTTCCTTCATATAAAGAAACAATTGATTACCGATTTGCAAAAATATGGGAGTGTTATATCTTTAATTTCGGATATATAGAAAGAGATTAATAAAGAGTTTATATAGCTGCAACTGCACACTACATGGACCTACTTTGGTATATGCATAAAAAAATTATTGTTTTTTAAATTATTGAGTTCTCTCACAACACTAACAATATATATAATGATATTATGAACATTATTGTGAGAATAAAATTCGTTTATTTATATTCGACAATGCTAATGTTTTTAAGGCAGTTTATCGATAAATTGTGTAGGATATTGCAGCCCAATTTTGGTGATTATTTGTTTCGTATTCATTGTGTGTGCCATATTTTCAATTTAATTGTGTAGGATGGTTTGAAACATATTAAGAATGAAATTCAAAGAATTAGTGATGCACTAATATATATTACGATTTCACCTAGTAGAAAACAAACATTTGAGGAGTTTTGTGCCGAATTTAGGGGGGACGAATAGAAAAACATTTGTTAGTGATGTAGGGTTTAAATGGAACTCCACTTACTTATTATTAAAATCATGCGATGATTTTTAATATTTAATAACTGAATTTTATAACAATATGCATATTAGAAACGATGATAAAACTATTTTGAATGAATCCGATTGACTTTTAGCTTTTAAAATTTAAAAAAAAATGACAAATTTTTATGACTACAAATATTTTATATGGAGTGTACTATCTCAATAGTTGTATGATACTTGACCGTATTTATATAATTGCAAGAGCTTTTAATAAATACAAAAATGACCCATATTTTAGTGTAATTATATATTCTATGGAATTAAAGTTTAGAAAATATTGGGAAGACTTGCTTATGTTATTTCCTTTAGCAGCAACATAGACACTCGATACAATTGATCAGGTACTAAATATGTAATTGATCAAATTTTCAAGAGTTTTAACTTTTAATACATCTATCACTTATAGAATTTTAGAACAAACTTTATATAAAATGTATGAATTATATACAGAACGAATCGGTACAAGTATTAGTCAAGTACACTCTGCGCCTACTCCTCCCAGGCTCCCACTGATATTGAAGAAGACGACGCTGAAATATTAATTTTATTCGAAGGCATTAACACATATAGATATGATGCAAATGCAAATGCATTGCCTGCTGAATTAATTGATTACTTTAATCATAATACGCCTAATAAAAAAATAATTTAAAAAAATTTAGAAAAAGTAATTGAATTCTGGTGAAAGTTCGAAAGACGATGTCCAATGGGTTTTGCGATTGCGAAATACCAATAACATCTCCGATTAGCACTATAACTTCAGAGTCTGTTTTTTGTGCGTGTAAGAGGGTTTTGTCCGAAATCAAGAGCCGACTTAAAGAAGATATTTTTGAAACATTAATGTGCATAAAAGATTGGGAAGACGCTCATTTCCAATTGCAAGATAAATATGTCGAGATTACATATCGTCAAGTGAGTGATATTTAATTTAACCACATTAAACAACATTTGTTATTTTATAATACTGTTTTTAATTTTTTTAAAAAAAATTTACACGAAACAAGTTGTTTGTATACAATTTTTATCTCCACCTCCTCAAAATTTAAGTAGCCAATCTCAAACCCAGATAAAGGAAGATGGTTTAATTTAATAATAATAAAAAAAAAGAGCTTGCAAGTCGAGCTCGCCTCTCGAGTTATGCTCTGCTCATGATGAGCACGAGCCGAGCCGAGCCGCCCATTGCTACCCCTAGGTATGAAGGAGTTAAGATTTCAATTGCTATGAAAGACAAGTTTGTCAACTATATATACCAAATGATACATGCCATCTCGGCCCATCGCCACCCCTAAGTACGAAGGAGTTAAGATTTCAATTGCTATGAAAGATAAGTTTGTCAACAATATATACCAAGTGATACATGATGCACCTCTTCGTGAGGCAAGAAATAGCCTATTTGTGGTAGCATTTGAGAACAATTCCACGTAAAAATGAATAATTATCGTCTAATTGACAGGAGAAATGTCTTAAACCTCTTGAAGCGATAAGATTTGTTGGACATAATGGAGATCATCTAAAATCTCGTGATTTTCATTAAACACATAAAAAAAATTTGAACAAGCTCTGCGTCCAAGTAGCTAAGAGAAAATGACTACTGGACTTCCCTATCTATGTAATGGAAGGGACCAAGTGAAGATCAAAGCCAAGAGAAACTCTTTCGAACTTCCATAAGCACATTTCAAAAGGCGTAATTTTCTTTTTTTTTTTCCTTTTCTTCTTTCTATATTTATCTTTTTGTTTATTTCATTATTTGAGCTCGAGAGTAATTTTTTTTTTTTTTTTTCAAATTTCACAATTTTTTGTTCGAAAACCACGAGTAAGGTAGTGAGGACAAAATGCACTTAAAAATGAAAGACCATGCGTTGGTAGATCATTAGCATCATGTCAATTAAAATTTTGTTATGTTAAATCGAATCAGATATCATAGATGATTAATACGCGTTACAAAGTTCTTCAAAACATGCAAAGGTCGTGGAATTACGTAGTCTTCTACTTCAATCTTTGATCTTAATTATATAATTAGTACTCCGAAAAACCATGAAAATAGAGTCTTTTATTCGGTATTTGAAACACATAACATTCACTAAAGTTAAGTATATTATTATTTCATTTTCTGTTGCTTTTTCATGCAAAATCATTGGTAGATTATGTATTTGAGTGCCCACAAGGAAAGAAATCTTATTCTAATATGGAATCAAGTTACCATTTTAATGAAAGGGGGAATAATTAATAGTTTAAATTATAGCTTATAAGTCAGTCTTTTCACATGTAAATTATTTATTTTGATTATGATCTCTACCTACATAATTAGCTTATTTATACGTTCTTGGCTTGTAAGCCAAACATGATGTACCAATAAAAGTCACTTCACAACGTGTTTGTAAGTGTATCCTTAACTGTCGAAATCGATGATATGTAACTTAGAAAATACAACTCAATTATATGAATCAAAGAAATCCATCATTGTTTTGGCTATAAAATACCAACTACCCCTAACGACCAGATTTCACGGCCAACCCCACTATAAAACCACCACACCTCCTCCACCACCGGTGGCCACTCTCTCTCGCTCTCTGATTCTGTGCACAATCTTTCATGGCGTCCTACAATTCTCTCTTTCTTTTATGTCTCGTGTTTTTTGACTTTCTTCATCTGAGTTGTGCGGAAACAGAAACAAGAAACGCGACGAATGAAAACCACTCGATTTCTCTCTCATATGTCCCTCTCTCTCACAACGCTAAAGGACATGGCCATCGAAGATCAAAGGGTGCAGTCCCATCATCACCGTCAATCCACTACAAATCATCATTCAGGTATTCAATGGCTCTAATTGTTTCTCTCCCAATAGGGAACCCACCACAGACTCTGCCAATGGTGTTGGACACAGGGAGCCAACTTTCATGGATACAATGCCAAAAGAAGTCACAGAGAAAGCCCCCAACGACGTCGTTTGATCCTTCTCTCTCTTCTACTTTCTCTAACCTCCCATGCAATAGCCCGCTTTGCATGCCACGAAATCCCGATTTTACCCTCCCAACTTCTTGTGAGAACAATTTATGCCATTATTCTTACTTCTATGCAGATGGGACTTTGGCTGACGGCAATCTCGTCACAGATAAATTCACATTGTCACCTTCCCAAACTACCCATCCTCTGGTTCTTGGTTGCACCAACAGCTCCGGAGAGGCTCAGGGTATTCTGGGAATGAATCTTGGGCGGCTGTCATTTCCTTCCCAAGCTAAAATCAAAAAATTCTCCTACTGCGTGCCACTCCGGCAAGGCACTCCGCGGATTACGCCAATCGGAACATTTTACCTCGGAAAGAATCCGAATTCACACACATTTAAGTATGTCAAACTTCTATCTTTTCCTCAAATTCAAAGCATGCCGAATTTTGATCCTCTGGCCTACACTCTTCCCATGACGGGGATAATGATCGCCGGGAAGAAACTGAGCATACCGGTATCGGTATTCCGGCCGGATGCTGGAGGTTCCGGCCAGACAATGATTGACTCCGGCACCCAATACACATTTTTAGTGGATGAGGCGTACTCTAAGGTAACAGCTGTTTAATGTTAATTTTTTTACATTCGAATTTATAGGATGTGGAATTTTACCTCATGGAATCCATAATTTTTTGTTGACTTTTCAATAGCATATTTATTTTTTACTTTTTATCAATTTGATTTTAAAAAAAACCAAATGTGAGGTAATTCTTATGGTTCTATATCAAAGTTCAACTTTATCAGGAAGATTACATCAAGTCTTTATTAGTTAAATATTTTTTTTGAATTTAAACAATATATGATTTTACTTGGCAGGTGAGAGAGAAAGTTGTGAGTGTGGCAGGTCGAAGGCTAAAGCCAGGGTATGTGCACGGAGGATCGTTGGATATGTGCTTTGATGGAAACTCTATTAAGATCGGACGATTGATAGGCGACATGGTTTTTCAATTTGAAAATGGTGTAGATATTCTGATCAATAAGGAGAGGGTTTTGGATGACGTTGGAGGTGGGGTCCATTGCATAGGAATCGGACGGTCATCGTTGCTCGGTACTTCAAGTAACATTGTTGGCAATTTTCATCAACAAAATCGATGGGTAGAATTTGATCTTGTTCGTCGAAAAGTGGGATTTGGAGCAGCTAAGTGTAGCACATCACTGTAAATGAACGATAAATATTTTTCAATGCAGTACATACTTTGGTACTATGGATGTGCCATGTCAAATTTTGCCACCAATTATAGTATACACAAAGCTTCAGTATTATACTATTTTTTTTCTTTATCAGTATTTTAGAAAATATATATATATATAGCCCCAGTTTGGTTAAAATTAAAATTAAATTCTTAGTAGATTTTGATAAAAATTAATAAAATGTATTGATAAAAATTGTAAGTCCTGTGAAATGTATGGTTGAAAATGAATTTGAAAAAAAAAAAATTAAAATCGAGATCAAACATGGACATAAAAGGGAAACAATTAATAAATTTGGTTATTAGTCTTTCTTTTGTAATTATATTTGTATGGTTTGAAAACCTATTAAGGTATTGAACTTATAAAGTTTCCCTGTTAGTCACTGAATTTTACAAAATGAAATTTCATCGATCGCTGAGACTAAAAGGAAACTTTTGAAGTTCGGTGACTCCCTAAGAAGTTTACGCAAAGTTCAGAGACCGATCAAGGAATTAAAATTCAGTAACTAACGGTGAACTTTTGCACTTTGAAACTGGAAAAATTTTGAAATCCAGTTACCCCATGGGAATATATGCAAAGTTCAGTGACCAATAAAGGAATTAACGTTCATAACTAACAAGAAACATTTGAAGTTCAGTGACTGACATGGAAACTTTTGAAGTTTAGTAACACCTTGAAAACCTTACGCAAAGTTCAGTGACTAATTAGGTAATTAACCTCCATTTTTATTATTTTTTATGTTTTTTTAGTCTTTTTTTTTTTTTTGTACTCCTACCCCACAATTTTTTCTCTTTGAAATCGCCAAACTTATAAAAAAGAATAGTCCTTTATTGCGTGGTAATCGACAAGATTGTCTGCCGACCTCTCTAAGATTAAAGAGACAACAAAGGTCCATGGAATCAACTATTTCGAAAGAGTACCTCCTTCAGCTTTGATCACTTAATAGTATTCAATTTTAAAATTTATATACATTTTCAGCTAAGAGTCTAATAAATTTCTAGTTTTTATTTAAGTGTGTCTTGATGAAAAGACGATCGAAATTAAAGCAGACCATGGAACTATATGATCCAGAAATTTCTAGTTGACTATATGAACATATGTTGCCTCTTTGATCTTAAAGATGTCAGAAGACAACATTGTCGATTACCTCGGGATAAAAGACTATTCCTTTTTCTAAGTTTTGTGATGCTAGCGAGAATAAAATTGTGAGGTAGGAATACAAAAAGAAAAGAAAAAGAAAGAAAAAGACTAAAAATAAATAAAAATGTCCAAATGGGGATTAATTACCTTAATGGTCACTAAATTTTGAGTAAAACTTTTAGTGGGTCACTGAATTTCAAAAATTTTCCCATTAGTCACTGAATTTCAAAAGTTCCCATTAGTCACTAAAAGTTAATTCCCTGATTGGTCACTGAATTTTGGGTAAAATGTTCCATGAGTCACTAAAATTCGAAAGTTCTCACATTAATCAATGACCGATGAGATTACATTTTGTAAAGTTTGGTGACTAACGGAGAAAATTTTGAAATTCAGTGATTCCATAGAAAACTTTACGCAAAGTTCAATGACAAATCGGGAAATTAACCTACATATTCTGTGTCCATAAGATAAGATGTTTGATAAAATTCAAATCACGCACCAATTAAATAGTTTGAACTTAAATAATATATTTATAACTAAGCCTCCTTTTCGATAAAAAAATTATAAATGATTTTTAATTTAATTAAAATTAAACATTAATTTAAATCACACATTCATATATAATATTTATTATCATCTACACATTTCATAAGATCTACTATTATTCAATATTCATCTACATATTCATCTTTAAAATTCATTTATAAATTTATCAAATGGAGTCTAAATTTTTTATTTATTCTGTTTATAATAAGTTGAACCTTTTTTTTTTTTTTTGAATGTGTGCGCTTAATAAAAAATATATACTTTATAAGTAAATTTGTAAATAATTACAAATAGACTTCAATATTTTAGATAATTAGAATGCATTAAATTTTAATATGTAATAATGGATCATTATTTAATATTTTTATGTAATATGATCATTAAATAATGGATCATTATTTAATAATTTTAGGGCAACTTACAAAATACCCTAAAATTTGGGATCTTTTTAAAAAAACATATGAAAAGTATTTAAGCGACACAATGTCACTTTTTAAAGTTAAGTAATGACATACAATCTCGCTTTATTAAAAAGTGTTGTTTGTCACTAAAAAAAGTAATTAAAATTTTAAGAAAGTGAAAGAAAAAAAATGACAAACACTATAAAAAGTGACAGAAATTAAAAAAAAATGGACAAAAATTCAAAAAAGTGACACATTCAAATCAAAACCTTGGAACTAGTTTAATAAAGTGACAGAAATTAAAAAAGTGACGACTAAAAAAAGAAACAAAATATCAATCAAAACGTAGGAATCAATTCAATAAAGTGACAGAAATTTAACAAAAAATGATAAAAACTCAAAAAAATGACAAAACACAAATCAATACCTTTGAATCAATTTAATAAAGTAACAAAAATTTAAAAAGTGATAAAAACCTCAAAAAAATGACAATCATTCCAAAACGTGACAAATACCCCAAAAAGTGAAATAATATTTAACATCAATCAAAACCTTAAGAGAGATCTAAGGGATGATTGATTTTCTTTTGCATGTTGTCTATTTGTAATTATGCTTCACTTCTCTTAATTAAAAAAAATAGAACTTAACTTCATTTTTAGGAACATAACTACCAATAAGTTAGAAGTGATAAAAATTCAAAAAAGTGACATTTCTTTCTAGGATCAAATTTCTTGATTCTCCTATGTCAATGAACCATTAAGATACATCAATGTCAAACCGTAGAGCTGCATCCCCAATGAAAAAGATTCCATATTTGACTCAATACCAAGATTTTAATATCAAGAATTCACGTACATGGACATTTTATACGTACATCTCATACTTGCAAGCGTACACCAAGTACATAAATATGTACAAACATTAAAGCAATACAATATACAATGAGATGAAAGATCCCTGATTCTATGAAAAGTTTATGCACAACATAAAATGTTGGCCAAAGGAAATGAGCTCGTAAAGGGAATGGCTAAGAGTGGTTGTGTTATCGGACCACTGACTTGGGATGCACTTGTGAAGCTTTACATTGATGTCGGAGAAGTGGAAAATGTTGACTCCATAATGCAAAAGGCTGCTAAGAAGAAAAGGGACAAACCAATGTTTAGTTCGTATATGGCATTTATGGACCAATATGCTAAGAGAAGTGACATCGACAATGCTGATTAAATGTTCATTACATATAATCACACAAAACCCATCAAATACCAACCCTAAAAACACGTTTTCTTCCTGCAGCCTCTTCCCGTACATAGGTTCTTCCTCACACCACTAAAAGAGGAAGACAATGATAGAGAACAAGATTGCAATTTGTTTTTGCATCCATTGAGTATAATGAAATTTCCAATTTCAATATGCATTATCTACAAAGTACGATAAAAAATACATAAAATTCTTAAGAATTTTCATTGCAAACAATCTTTTCAAACCATATTACTTCATCTTTTAAGTATACGTCCCAATAATCGCCAACAAGAACAACAATGATTCTATGTTAAGAGCATACCTATGTGCAAGTTGCAACTAAAATAAAGATTCAAGTGTCAATCAAAAATTATCCGCAATAAATTGAAAACCATAGTTATATAACCCCATTATATATTAACACAATCAAATTAATTCATTTGAAAAACAAACTACCATTAGGGACATCGACCACTAAAAACCCAGAAGAATAGCTTTTTCTTGTCTTTTTCAATCCATTTTTCATTTATACGTTCATTTTCTCAATCGAAAAGACCCAAAAATATCATTTTACTTGAAAAAAAAATTATTAAATATTTTCCAATATAACTAAATAAACTAACATAAAATCTCATTCATAAGCAAAACAAAGACTGCATTTAATCACATTGAAATAAATAAATAAACATAAAACAAATACAATCAAAAAGGGAAAAAAAATACCTAGTTGAACTTGAAATTGACCAGAATTCCCGATCTTGGGGATTATGATTTAGGTGTAGGCACTAGCTAGGATTTTGGGGTGCACGGTCGGGGGTTTTACTTTCCTTCGGTGATTGTGTAGATTTGGGGAAGATGATTTGGGATGTGCGGGCGATTAAGTGGGGAGGATTTGAGCGTATTAATTACGGGAGTAAAAGTTTTAATTAGTTTCAGGTTGTTATTCTAATTGATTAATTTTAGAGGGTATTGAGTCTAATTACCCCATATTTTTACATAAGGCCCAAACATAAAGCTCGAGCCAAGCATCGATTTTTCGTCCGAGTTTCGGTTCGGGGCCAAAAAAGCTCGAGCCATTTTTTACCCAAGCCGCGAACTTCGGCTCGCAACCTGGCTCGACTTGACTTATTTACATCCCTAATTGAAGCTACCTATTCTTACATCCCATTTCTCCATTTTATTTATATTAGAACAAAAAATAAATCATCATTAAAAACAAATATTCTACCTGAAAATTTTAAAATCAATTTCCACATGAATTAAAGTAATAAGATATCTAATATCTTGCTAGAAAGCTTACATAATTCATATAACATAAATAAGTCTTCAGTCTATTAAAGTTACACAAAACATTCATTGAAATATTGACCAACATGTTCGAAAATTAACAGTAAACTAGATCATAGCAACACAGGATCGTTCGATTTAGAGATGTTATAGTTATATCGTGCTGTATCATCTCCAATTGCAATGAACATTTCCCTATTATCTTTGTTACAAAGGAAGTTGCACGCGTAAAAATAAGTTGGACTTCCAACGGCAACTCCATCAATCTTGCCTAGCAAGGCCAAGCACTCTTTGATGGAGGGTCCGATACCGCTAATTTTCGCAGAAATCAAATTCGCAAGGTTCTCGATGTCATCCCGCAATGAGAACCTTGATTTACTGGTTTCTGATCTGATGCTTGATTTTCTTTTCGCAAAGGATGAAGATGGTAGCATGTAATTCTCCCTTGATTGCCCTGCTGCTACAGGAAATATGATATTTTCATGATTTTCCCTCGACTGCCCGGCTGCAGGAAGCATGTAGTTTTCAGGATTTTCCCTTGAGTGCCCGGCTACTACCAACTTTAAGCACTCGTCATTATTGCCACTACCTTCAACTTCATCACATACAGCCTCTTTCTTCGGTTCTCCAACATAAAACAGCCCGTCGGGTGTACATGCCTTAGCTCCAGTATCTACGACGTCAGAAAATAGGACGTCGTATCTACATATTAAAGATAAATCTCTATTTCTGAATCTTCTGAATTTCTTGTTGACCTAGATACAAAGAGTTCACGCAAATATCAAATTTAAGAGACACTTGTTTAACTTGAAATGAAAATGGTTCTAGCACATTTAGTACCTGAACCCTTTCTTCCCACCAGGGGCGAATCCAGAACTTTTG
>CAIGRT010188685.1:0-12657 GCA_903798405.1 Fraxinus platypoda | reverse complement strand
TAGAAAAATTCGGATCATTAGCATATATGTCCTTAACATATTCAAACCCAAACATCTTTACATTTAAAGATTTAAGAAGTACATACCTCCTTAATAATGTCAACTACTATATTCTCTTTACCTTGTTCATACCGAATGACATAGGAAAGGTTCTCAATATATTTCATCCACCTCACATGCCTCTTCTTAATTTACCTTGGCCCTTTAGATATTCCAATGACTCGTGATCAGTGTGGATTACAAACTCCTTAGGCCATAGGTAATGCTGTCATGTCTTCAAAGCTCGCACAAGTGCATAAAGCTCTATGTTATATGTAGGATAATTCAAAGTTGCCCCACTTAGTTTTTCACTAAAATAAGCTATTTGTCTCATATCCTCATTAAAAACAGCTCCAATTCCTATGTTTGAGGCATCACATTCAATTTCAAAAGTTTTGTTAAGGTTAGGTAGTGCTAAAACAGATGCAAAACATAGCATATCCTTAATAGTAATAAATGCATGTTCTTGTTCAATACACAAATGGAATCCCACACTCTCTTTTCATTATCTCAATAAGTAGTGTGGCAAGTGTGCTAAAATCTTTAACAAAATGCCTATAAAAGCTAGCTAAACCATGAAAGCTTCTTACATCGGTTATACTTTTAGGTGTTGGCCATTCCTTTATGGCTTTGATTTTCTCCTTATCCACTTCAATACCATCTGTACTAACAACATAGTCAAGAAAAATAACGTTTTTTTCATGCAAAATGTACATTTTTAAAGTTGGTACAAAGTTGTTCTTGCTTCAAGACAACAATCACACACCTTAAATGTTCTATATGCTCATTTAAGTTCTTACAATACACTAGAATGTCATCAAAGTAAACTACTACGAATTTAAATGCACGCAAAACACGCTTCATTAATTTCATTAAAGTGTTAGGTGCATTAGTAAGTCCAAATGACATAACTAACCATTCATACAATCCATATTTAGTCTTAAAAGTAATTTTCCATTAATCTCATTCCTTCATCCTATTTTGGTGATATCCACTTTTAAGATCTATTTTACTAAATTTTCATGATCCATGAAGTTCATCAAATATATCATCTAACCTAGGCATGGGATGACGATACTTTACTATTATATTGTTGATTGCTCTGTAGTCAATACATGTTCAACAAGTTACATCCTTTTTAGGTACAAGTAGCTCGGCACAACACATATACTCGTGCTTTCCCTCACATACCATCGGCTCATTAATTCTTTCACTTGCTTTGAAACTTCTTTGTCTCATTGGGATTACTTCTATAAACTGGCCAATTTGGAATAATAGCTCCAGGTATTAAATCAATCTGATACTCAATGCCTCGAATGAGTAGTAACACAATGGCATGTCTTCGGGGAACAAGTCGCCAAATTCGTACAACAAATAAATAGCCAAACTGGGGAAAGGTTGGTTAGTTTCCTCAAAATTGAGGTATGATTCCCTGTAGACCAGCAATATCAAATGCTGGTTTTCAACTAAAGCCCTATTTATTTCACTCTCTTTTGTAAAGAAACTGACTTTTGACTTTTCTTCTCTCTTTCTTTTCTCTCTTGTGACTCTACTCATTCCTCTTTATTTTCAGTCACTTCACTATTTTTTTTCTTTCAAGTATCAGGGTCACTCTCATTTTGTCTATCTTTGTTTTTCTTCTATTCCTCACTTCTCAATTTCAATTGATCCTCATAGACTTGTTTTGATGTTAATGGAACAAGAGTAACAGATTTTTCTTCTTTGACAAAGCTGTACCTGTTGAATATTCCAGAAATTAGAGGCAGATTTGGTGGTTTATTTGTTCTCATATTTTACGGTTCCATTATTGTTAACATATAATTTGTTTCCTTGTTTATATGATTTGCATATAGTTAAATTTGGTAGATATCCCTAAAATAAAGGATCACAGTTGTGTATCCTAGTCTTATAAATGATTGTATTTAGCTGAGGTCAATAATAAGATTGATTCATCACTCTTTGTAGTGGTCTTTATTTTTGTCATTCTCCCTAGTTTAATGGTATCAGAGTCGAGGCTTATTTGAGTGTATGGAATGGTCAAAACGACCATAACTTGTGCATGCAGAGATAAAGATTCAATGGTCTCCATGGGGAGCTCCGAACCTATCTCTACAAGTGCACCCATTGCACCTAATCATCCTCCTATGGCCACTCTCTTTGAAAATTCTTCTCTTCAAATTACCACTACTCGGCTGAATAGTAAAAACTTTCTCGAATGGTCTCGATCTGCTCTTATGGTTATCCGTGGTCATGGACGCCTTGGATATGTAACTAGAACCACAATAAAATCGACTGAAAGTGACCCAGCCTATGCAACCTGGGATGCACAGAATTTCATGGTAATGGATTGGATTGTCAATTCAATGGAAGAAGATATTAAAGAATCCTACCTATATTACTCTACAGCAAAGGAGCTTTGGGATGCTCTTACTGTTGCCTTCTCTGATTTAGAGAACTCTGCCCAACTCTTTGAACTCCAAAATAAGGTATGGAATTTACACCAAGGAGACCTCGATGTCACACAATATTACAATGCTCTGCAGCGGCTATGGCTAGAAATTGATATGTTAGTTCAGATTGATTGGGACACACCTAAAGATGCTGAGAAATATAAGAAACATGTGGAAAATGAGAGAGTTTATGATTTCTTGGCTGGGTTAGTTCCTGATTTAGACGAAGTAAGAGGAAGACTACTGGGCATCAAGCCACCTCCAGTGATTGATGAGATTTTTGCAGAGGTAAGTCGTGAGGCCAGCAGAAAACGTGTCATGCTTGGAGACTCCAAGCAACCTTCCTCGGAAAACTCAGCACTTGTCGTTTGTGGACAGGAGCCGTCTCGAGTGACCAGAAAAAATAATTCATGGTGTGATCACTGCAAATGGACAAATCACTCCATAGATAAGTATTGGGTTCTACATGGCCGATCGTCGAATCGAAAGTAGTTGACCCGTAATGATGGAAGACAGAATCAGATCTACCGTGAGGAGAACCAGTCGCACAACTCCTCTGGTTTCTAGAGCACTACCGAGCCTCTACTAGCCACTACCCAGTCTGAAAATGTTTTCCTTCACTCACCAAAGCCCAACTCGAGCAACTATATAAACTCATCACCCCTGTAACTTCATCTTCCAGCTTACTGGCGGAAAGAGGTAATTATATTTTAGCGTTGACAAGCAGGAGTAACGTTGAACATTGGGTTATTGACTCGAGAGCCACGGACCATATGACGGGCTATGAAAAATTGTTTCATTCATACTCACCATGTCCTGAGCATTATAAAGTAAAAATAGCAGATGGATCGCTTTCAGACTCAGTCCATCTGTTGAATTAAAATCTGTTTTACATGTTCTAAACATTTCTTGCAATCTTCTTTCTATTAGCAAATTAACTAAAGATTTGCATTGCAGTGTCAACTTTACTGAGTCTCTGTGTATTTTTCAGGACCTGACTTCTAAGAGGATTGGCAATGCTAAAGAACGTGAAAGACTATACTATTTTCTAGAGGATACCTACTTGAATAAACAAGCTCAAATTGTAAGCTGTGAATCTATCCCTAGAGAACAAGAAATGATGTTATGGCGTCGTCGTTTAGGTCATCCAAGTTTTTCATACCTTAAGTATTTATTTCCATCCTTGTTTCGCAATAAAGATAATTTTCAGTGTGATATTTGTCAATTAGCCAAACATTCTCGTTCTTCATTCCCCTCTCATGATTATAAATATTCCTCACATTTTACTTTAATACATAGTGACTTATGGGGTCCTTCTAGAATTAAGAATATTATGGGCAAATGTTGGTTCATAACATTTACGGATGATCATACAAGAGTATGTTGGGTTTACCTGTTAAAAGATAATCCGAAACTTCACAAATTTTTTAAAAAAATTTACTCTATGATTCAAACCTAGTTTGATGCAAGAATAAAAAAATTTCAAACCAATAATGGACGGGAGTACTTCAATCAATTTTTGGGAAATTTCCTCACTGAAAAAGGCATCATACACCAATGTTCTTGTGTTATTACTCCTCAACAAAATGAAATCGTCGAAAGAAAAAAATCGCCACTTTCTTGAAACCGCTAGAGCTCTTATGTTTTACTAGTAGAGTTCCAAAACATTTTTGGGGGGATGCGGTCCTTGCTGCATGCTACCTTATAAATAGAATGCCCACTCGGGTACATAATTTTGCAACCCCATTAACTGTTCTGTCAAATATATACATGCAAATTCATTCTATTATTTCTATACCCCTAAAAGTGTTTGGATGTATTGCCTTTACTCATATCCAGGATCATGAACGTACCAAGTTGGACCCTAAATCTCAAAAATGTGTGTTTTTAGGCTATTATCCCACTAAAAAAGGTTACAAATTTTATTCTCCAGTTACTCATAAATATTACATATCTATGGATGTCACTTTCTTTGAGTCTCTACCTTATTTTTCCCAAAATTCCCCTCAGGATGAGAAACACAATAATTATTGAACTTATGAAGGGAATTTTTGGGAGACTATACAGTCACCTATGTCACCCACCGAAGAGAATCCTATCTCAATATCCAACCATCTTCTCCCATATCCGAACAACCTTCATCCACAAATTTTTCCACACTTTCTGATCCAAAACATGTTGATTCCCCTGTACAGTCAATTTTAATGACAGGGGGAGATAAACAACTTGTAAGAACACCAGAGCTATATGTTTATTCAAGGAAGAAAAATCCTGAAATTGTTGTAGAACCATGAATCTGATTTGAATTCAGGTAATTCCTCTATCCCCACAGATTGACTCTACTAATGATTTGGATGTTCCTATAGCACTCAGGAAGGGAGTTAGATCTTGTATACAGCATCCTATCTCCAACTTCATTGGATACAGCCATATTTCCAGATCAGTTCAAGTTATTAATGCCAATCTGTCATTAATTGAGATGCCAAAGTCTATTCACAAAGCCTTGTCAATTCCGGAATGGAGAAAAGCAGTTGAGGAAGAGATAGCAGCCTTGCATAAAATGGAACATGGCAGATTGTGGAAAAACCTAAAGATAAGTCAACGATTGGGTGCAAATGGGTGTTCTCAGTTAAATACAAGTCAGATGATTCGGTAAAATGCTATAAGGCCAGGTTAGTAGCAAGAGGATATTCTCAAACTTATGGAGTCTCTAGCAACAAATCTAGACTGTAAACTTCAACAACTGGATGTAAAAAATGCTTTTCTCAATGTTGACTTGGAAGAAGAAGTATATATGGAACTTCCTCCTGGGTTCGATAAAGCTAAGATCCAAGGAAAGGTCTGTAAATTGGAAAAGTCCTTATATGGGCTAAAGTAATCTCCACGAGCCTAGTTTGACAGGTTCATGAAAGTTGTATGTCAACAAGAATATAAACAAGCCCAATCTGATCATACTATGTTCTACAGGCACTTAGGTGGAAAAATTATCATTCTAATAGTTTATGTGGATGATATAGTCCTGACGGGTGATAACTATGAAGAAATGGAGAGATTGAAGAAAGCTCTTTTGACCGAGTTTGAGATAAAAGACTTAGGCCCTTTACGATTCTTTCTTGAACTAGAGGTTGCTAGAAATAGCAGTGATATCTCTATTTCATAGAGAAAGTATGTCTTGGATCTCTTAGGAGAAACGTGTATGTTAGGAAGTGAGCCAGTTGATGTTCATATAAATCTCAATCACAAAATGGGGGATTGCTTAGGAAGTACGCCTGTTGATAAGGGAAGATATCAACATCTAGTAGGAAATAGAGATATCACTGCAAAAACAGTGTCAGGCCTAGTGTTGTGCGCCAATTCATGCATGTTCCATTTAAAGAGCATATGGAAGCTGTTTATCAAATCTTGAGATGTTTAAAAGGGACTCCTGGCCTTGGACTTTTCTTCAGAAAGAATTATGAAAGGTCTATTGAAACTTTCATTGATGTTGATTGCGTAGGATCGGTAATTGACAGAAGATCTATAATCGATTATTGTACCTTTGTGTGAGGAAATCTAGTCACTTGGAGGAGAAAGAAGCAACGGGTTGTGGCCAGGAGAAGTGGTGAAGCTGAATTTAGAGCCTTGGCACATGGAATTTGTGAAATAATGTGGTTAAAGTTGCTGTTAGATGAACTTGACATTAGGGAGAATAAGCCTATGAAAGTTTATTGTGATAACAAGGCAGCCATTGCAACGTAACATAATCATGTTCATCATGACAGGACTAAACATATAAAGGTAGATAGACACTTCATCAAAGAGAAGATAGAAAATGGGACAATATGCATAGTGTACGTGCCTTCATCCGAACAGGTCGCAGACTTATTAACAGAGGGATTGTTTAAACCTGTGTTCGAGAAAATGGTGGACAAGCTGGGATTATTTAATTTGTATTGTCCAACTTGAGGGGGAGTATTGAATATTCCAGAAATTAGAGGCAGATTTGGTGGTTTATTTGTTCCCATATTTTACGGTTCCATTATTGTTAACATATAATTTGTTTCCTTGTTTATAGGATTTGCATATAATTAAATTTGGTAGATATCCATAGAATAAAGGATCACAGTTGTGTATCCCAGTCCTATAAATGATTGTATTCAGTTGAGGTCAATAATAAGATTGATTCATCACTCTTTGTAGTGGTCTTTATTTTTGTCATTCTCCCCAGTTTTAGTACCTATTTTTGCACCCGTCATATATCACTTTCCTATCATACTGTCATAGCCTCCCCAACAAAATATGCCTAGAATGCATAGGAACCACGTCACACATCACTTCATCACTATACTTCCCAATTGTGAAGCTCACCAAGACTTGCTTATTAACCATAACCTCTCCACATTCATTCAACCATTACAATCTATAAGGTCTAGGATGTTTTAACATAGTCAAACCCATTTTTTCTACAAGGGTAGTACTAGCAACATTAGTACAACTCACCTTATTAATAATCATACTACATACCTTTTTTGTTGACATGACATCTAGTATGAAAAATGTTTTCTTTGCTGCTCCATGTTATCCACCTTGATTTGTGTACTGAGAACATGCCCCATAACATGTTTTACCTACCACTAGGTACTCTACCACACCACCTTCGCTAGCATCTTACAATTTGGGCATCTCATCACTATTACTCACCACTTCCTAATTATCACGCAATATCCTTACCCTTTTGTTTGGCCATTGAGAAGCAATGTGCCCTAACCCAAGTATCTAAAACACTTGATATCCATATTCACAGAAAGTTGGGAATCTACATTGGGTTTTACTTTGCTAGCTATTTCCTCTTTTCCCCTTGGTGGTTTAGTCTTAACCTTTGAAACAGACCCATCACTTCTATTACTATTCCACTTCGATTTCCGAGAAGGATTAGAACTCGACGAGTACTTAGCTGTACCTTTTTTTAAATTACCTCTCCACCTTCATAGCCATATGTAACATGTCTTCCAACTCCACTTAATGTTGTAAGTCCACTACATTGGATATTTCGCTATTCAAACCATTAAAAAACCTGGCCACTGTGGCGATCCTCTTCAACATTCACCTTAATCATAGCTATCTCCATCTCCTTGGAGTAATCCTCCACACTCCTCGTACATTGACTAAAGCTTTGAAGTTTTTGATAAAGATCCATATATTAATGATTAGGTACAAATCTCTTTCTCATGATAGCCTTTAACATACCCCATGTTTCAATAGGTCTCTCACGATTCCTCCCATTACTTGTTGCAAATGATCCCACCATATGATTGCATAATCGGTAAACTCTATTACCACTAGTTTTATCTTTTTCCACTTCGAATAATCATGGCAATCAAAGATCAACTCCAACTTCTTTCCCACTCTAAATATACTTTCGAATCGTTTCTACCTTGGAATAAAGGAATTTTCATCTTAATTCTACCCAAATTTCGATCAATCCTATCTCCACCAAAGTCTCTAGAATCTCCTCTAGGCCCCTTTCACGTCTATCTCTTCTATTCCTCATCCTACCCACTTCGGCCTCTAATATTTGATCATCCTCATTAGCACTATTCACTTCTTTCCCAACATCAAATGTAACTTTAGGATCACGCCTACTTTTCCTCCTAACATTAGGAACTTTTCTAGGTTGTCTCCTTTGTAATTTAGCTATCACCATATCCTGTTGATCAATGCTATCTCTAATTTCTTCGAATACCAAATTCATCTGCTCGAATTGTTGTTGCATGGCCCTCATCATGAAGACTTGATTGTTTCCCTCTTCATATGTTGATTCTTCTTTATCAAACATCCTAATAACTAGAATTTGTATGATTCACTCAAATTTAGCTTTTTCCCTCTAATAATCACAATACTCTTGCATTTTTCCTCTCAATGCTTTGTTTCAAGTTCTCTAACGAACTAATTGATTTCAATAAAAAAAAAATCTCTTTGTAGGGTTCAAACCTGCAAGAATAAGAAATTTAAAAAGAATAATGACTCCAGAAAAAAAAAAGACTCAAGTAAGGAATGAACGAGAGAATTGAATAAAAACACAACCATGAATTTGTAGAAAGTGATTATTGAAATCGATTTGTGCCATTTCCACAACAAAATTGATACCAATAGATGATTTAAGTATTGAATTGATTTCCTGAAAGAAATTGCACTTCAAAAATTTTGGTTTGGAATTTTCTTTTTCTTTTTGCTGAAACATTTTTCTGGAATTTTCGTTTTTTTTTTTCCTTTTTTTTTTACACTAATACTCGGAAAATGAACAAAGGCAAGAAAGATCGAAACAAAATTATATTGGTGCACTAATATTAATGCACGAAACAATTTTTGAATGTTTTTGGTATTTGTAGTAAAAGACTCAAGAAAATGATGAATTGTCAAGAAAACAATGGAGACTCGATGAAGAAGAAGATGATGAAGACTTGATGAAGAAGATGAAAAAAATGCGGAAAGATAAAGATATGACCTTAATTTTAGAACCAAAGCTCCAATACCAATTGATGTGAACTCACGTAGCAATAGTAACTCCAAAACCCAGAAAAAGATTGAATTACAACCCCAAGAAAGCTAAAATCCCGATTTGAAGCTGGACTCAATAATTTATTGAACCAATGAACCAAAGTTATAAAGGAACTTGATCCATTAATCACAAAAATTATGAACATTGCTATAAAGTTGTTGAATGCCACAAAGATGAAATCCTTGATAAGTTCGAAATTGAGTTCAATAAAGAACAAGAAGAAAGCAACCTTCCTTTGACTTAATCTCTCAATAATGTGTTAATTTACAATGAAACAATGAGGCCATATATATAGGCAACTCATAAAAATCCTAATTAAAACATAAAACATCAATAAAATATCAAACAAATAGAGTTATAAACGAAAAGAAGAAAAAATAAATCGGTTTCAGAATTTTGTATTGTGTGCACGCACCTCGTATTTCGCGCAAGCGTCGTTCAATTGATTTGACTACATGTTAAGATTTTGCACCCCGTGCCCTGTGACCTATTTTGCCTGCGTGCACGCCGCTTTCCAGCTAGACACCTGGTTTCGCTTCTTCTAACTTAGCTTGAATTAAATGAACTAATCTTGGTTCATCTTCTATGTCCAACATGAAACTTGATGTTTGTTCGTTGTAATCGAATTCTCGGTCTACGTAGTTTGAACAAGTAATCTCATGGCTTCCTTGATCTTCTTTGCACGCGATCTCGTCATTGGTTCTTCTTCCATAATCAACGGATCCTTGCTAGCTATTGTCCCATAGTTTTCATCAATCCTCATATTAGAAAATAAGTTAACTAATAAACACAAGAAAATGAAAACAATACCTAAGCTCATATATGATGATGAAATGCAATACCTAAGCTCGTTATAATTTTTTAAATGTTTTCGAAGATAACTGAGTATGTTTGGAGTGAAATCGAGACTTCGTTCCAAAAATTGACACTTACCGTTTCAAAAGGCAGTGTTGTAATCACTAATTTCTAAGGTTTTTTTTTTTTTGGCACTCGTATTACCATAAAAATGATGAACAAATATTCCTACTACATTTAGGCATTTGGCTCAATTCAAATTTATTACTCAGATAACAATATAGTGACATGCGGGTGAGTATCATTACACTACAACAAAGTTAATTCAAATTTATTACTCAGATATCAATACAAGATAATAAATCAAAATACCTTAGCTCGTTTTACCTGTTTAACTGTGTATTTGGAGTGACCCATGCTAAAAAATAATACTTACCTTTTAAAGAAAAAAAAAAGTGTCGTTTTCAGCAGTTTCATGCCCATTTATCTTTACGTTCACTTGTATGACCATGGGTACTACATTTACGAACTGTACTCTCTTCAAAGATGTCACTATCTCTATAATAGAATAATGTTAACTAAAGTTATATTAAATCCATCAAAACAATACAAGATCGTGAAACACATTATCTTAGCCCGTTTTACTTGTTTAAATATTTCAAAGATGGTTGTTTGGAATGAAAGCAAGACCAATTGCTCAAAAAAACAACACTTTTTACACGGTAAATTGTCAATTTCACCAATTTTACATCTATTTAAGATGTCCACTTGTATGACTACAAAACTGATGAAAAAACATTTCTATTAAATATATAAAAAAGTTAGTTACATCTTATACTTGTCTAGTCTTTTTTACTTGAGCACTTAAAATCTGATACCCTATAATCATTTGATTTTGGAGTAATTGACCTAAAACTCATTACAGAGGTCATTAAGTACGCTTGATAAAGATAAGTCTGCACATAAGATAGAAAAATTATATTTGCTCACAAATAGAGAGAGAAAGAAAAATTATACATGTAAAAAATTAAATATAAGCTTTTTTTTTATTTAATGAAATGCAATTAGAAGTCAAATAAGTGTCAAAGTGTTCCACAAATTCTCAGTCACAAGTAGAGATGTATTTTTCACATAGAAAACTTTCGAACTGGAAAAATGCTGTTTCCAAAAAAATTGTAGCCCTTTGACTTAATTTTTCAAGCACTTGAATCAATTCGATATCGGGAGAGAAAGTCATGATAAAATACTGACGACTACACAGAGACCGCTCACTAGTCGCCTGATAGGCGCTCGATCGACGATTTTATTTGGGAAACCTTAGGTTCACGATTTTGCTGATTTTCTAATCCCAATCAACCTAAAATACTTCCATTGTAAATATACAAGTCATTGAACGTCCCAAAGTATGGTTGAACATTATATTCATTATAGAGATCATTTTTTGAAGATCATAAACTCGCTCAAAAAGATCTCTTGATTCAACCACAAATATATTTTTCATATTTCTTCCCAAATATTGTTTTCTATTGGTCTAGCCTTTGTTTAAATCAAGAAAACATTCTTTGAAGATCCACCTCAATCAAAGATCAAAACAAAAAGTTCAAACACCAAATAAAATCCTACATTCGTCAATTAGCCTTCTGAAGTTTTGGAAAAAGGCGCTTGGAGTTTCAGTGGCGAGTTTGTCCAGAGGTTTTTTATTTCTTTGAAGAGTTCTTAAAAATGTTTTCCTCCATGATCATATTTGATGTTATTTAGTTTTTATTGATTTTGATCTGCATGATTGATTGTTCAAATATAGGAATTAATTGATTTAATTACCTTAATCATCTAGAAATAATGATTAATTGAATTTTGATTTGTATGATTGAATATGCTCTTATCGAACATTTTATATGTCACTAAATAGGTTCTTATAAATAGTTATTAGTCTTATATTAAGTTGTAGGAGCAACTAGAACTACAGAGATGAGAGTTAACTCATTGATAAGGAATTGGTAGAAATAAAGAAAGAGAAGGGAAACCATTTAATGAATGAAAAAAAAAAATGTTTTTAGTTGAATTGATTGTATCATGTGCAACGATCAATAATGGTTCATTAACGTTCGATCAAGTTTCTCGTAGTAGTTGAGATTATTCCCAACTTATTAGGATGACGTAATGGTATAAGCATTGAAATTTCACTTTAATAGACAATTTTCATGTAAAAAAAAGTCAAACGAACACTAAATTTGGATGAACAAAATGATTTTTTAGGAAACAATTTTTTTTTTTTTTTAACTTTTTGGCAATGGAAACAAATTTTATAAATAATTGTGGAAAAAAATATCACTTTAATNAAAGGAATAGAAAATTTAAAAATTTTCCGGGTGGAAAATTATACCAATCAAACACACTTGAAATCATTTTCCTTTCAAAACATTTTCTAGGCAAATCTTTTCCCTGTAAAACATTTTCTTTCCACCCATTTTCCACCATTGCAATCAAACGCACCCTAATATTCCAATTTTACTTTTCAGCTTTTTTATTCATGAAATACTGTTCCAAATCATAGAATCATGATTTTGGTTCCAAAATTGTCTGTTCATATATCAAATTATCAATATGCTATCCCCCTCAAGCCTCAACCAAAATATCTTGCAAAGTGAAATTGAAGCAAATAAAGGGTTCTCAACCAACAAATCAAAGAGGAAAATGGAAGATTTATAACAGTCGAAATTCTATCGAATTTTTCAATTTTCTATCTGTATAACTTTTTTATTTTACCCAGTTTGACTGTTAGAATAATGATTCTTTTATGCTTACTAGTTATTACTCTAAGGGTGCGTTTGATTG
>CAIGRT010188672.1:0-12645 GCA_903798405.1 Fraxinus platypoda | reverse complement strand
AAAGATAAAATATTTTAAAGTATTGATAATACTTACCAACTATTTAATGTAATCACCAGTTGCTTGACTTTCCATACTAACTACTAAGAAACTATACAAGAAAAAATTGAAAAAAACACAACTAACAAACATAAATAAACTCTAAATTGTTCAACTAATAAGATTTAATAAGAAAAAAATTATTAATTTGTTTAGAAAAAATAAAAGAAATTGATTTATCCAATATAAAGAAAAAATTCGGTTCTTCGGTTCTTGGTCAAGAACCGAGAACCGAACCAAACCATTCGGTTCTCGATTCGAATACCCGTTCGGGTATTTCATTTAAAAAAAAACTGTTCGGTTCGGTTCGATTCGGACATTTTGCCCAACCCTAATTAATACCAACAGTGAATCAACAAGAATGACAAGTCGTGCCGACATTTGCAGGTCCAATATTCATGAATTGGATGGACGAGCTCAGTTAAGTCACTTCTCATCTTCAATTGAGTCAATTCTTTTAGATGGGCCGGACAGTTTCGGCCTGAACATGTTTACTGGGTTGATAGTGAAACTTTGAGATCCATTCTTCATTAGGCCCTACCATAATTGGACCCGGGGTTAATTAAGCCCAGCACTATAGCTGGGCCCACTTAGAGGAAAAACAATATTTTTAAACAAATTTCAACAATTCAGCTAAATGCGTCTCTCTCCACCAATCAAATTGATTGTACAACCAATCTCTCTCTCTCTCTCTACTTTCCCTCTGTAATTGGAAAATCAATTTTAATAGCACAAGCAGTAGCAAGAAGACAAAAACTACTCGGATGTAAATAGCACTTGCTTTTTTCTTATGCTTTTTCAGTTTGAATTTTTTTTTACTTGTGGCGGGGATGGTGAAGATGGAAGTTTAGGGTTCTGGAAATATTTAACTTTATTGTACTGATAAGATATTTAACGTTTAAAATATTGATTAAATTTTAATAATCATAGCAGTACTCGATACAACTGAGTGTTTATATTTGTACATATCACTTAATCTACTTATACTATGGCAAGGTAAGACGCTTTAATTAATAAGGCTGTCACAAAACCGCACTCAAGATAAAAATGAAATATAATTGCTCTAGATACAAGTACCAAAACCTATAGAAGACATGAACCAAATTTTCCAATGTGTAACAATGTTGAGCTAACATCAAATGAAATTGTTGCATTCGGAGTACAACGAAAATTTGATTTTATGATTTATACTACAAAAAATAATCACACTTCGTCACCGATATGTTCATGCCACAATTCTGGGCTATCGTCAAGCCAACTTACACAACCATAGTCTACGCATTCAAATGGGGGAGTCTGTTTCTAAAATGCTAATAATCACTCTAAGATAATTGTTTACGACTGTTAAAAATATTGTCAATAAATGAAAGATTAAGGTAAGAATACAATAAAAAAAAAGTCGGGACATAAGTATGATAATGAGTAAAGATCATAGACCTTTAATATAATTAAAATGTGGTGTATGTACAAAAAATCGTGACAAAATAATTTTCCTACGAAAAAAATGCATATATGTGTTCCTTAGGGAAAAAAAAGGGAAAAAAAAGGCATTTATGTTGTTTCGAAAAAAGAAAAGTATATGAGCTTTTATAAAGTCTCTCCCATAATTGTATCAGTAGACAAAAATTATTTAAACAGGTGCTCCTCCATTTAAGGGTGCATACGATAAGCAGTTAAAAATCCAGTAATTAGAACCTCTTAAACATCAATTACATAGTAATAATTAAGAAAAGGTAAAATGAGGAAAAAGAAAAAGACACGTATTCTATTATTTGTAGTCCGTACATAGTTGGACAAATTGCAAGCGTGAAGGAAGCACATATGATCATGAAAATGTTGTATGGATGTTCAAAAATCAATAAAAGAACGTGGAATGGAAAATGGAATTGAAGGCCTAAAAATTGACCTATGCGAGTGCAAGCGTGAAGGAAGCATGTACGATCATGAAAATGTTGTATGGTTGTTCAAAAATCAATAAAAGAATGTGGAATGGAAAATGGAACCGAATGCCTAAAAATTGGCCTATGCGGTCACATAGGCCTATGCAGGGTTTAAAGGCCCTGTCATTGGTTGTTCTACGCGACCACATATGTTTGTTCTATGCGGTTGCACAGAACAACAATATAGCAGTTAAAGGCTCGTTCTGTTTGAATTTCTGATGGCTTTTCAAGTGTTTTTGGCACCACTTTGTGTAGCCTTGCATGATGGCTATAAATAGATGGTTTGTGATCAATGAAATAAGTTTGAAAACATAGACAACCACATGATATTATTCACTCATTCCAAAAAATATTGAAATTCATTTTCTCTTCATATTCATTTTTTGTTCTTAAGTTTTGGAGGATTATACTATGTGCTTAAGTGTTAATCATTTTCAAGGCTTGATAAATCTTGCAAACCATTTGCCAAGATCCCTTTAATCACCAAAATTCAATCCAATAGGAGGCAAATTTCGTTTGAGGACAACGATTACCTGTTAATTAAACCTTTGATTTTTCTTTGCAAGTTCTTGATCATTTTTCTTTGTTTCTTTTCTACTCCTCTTTGTGCAAACATTATTTTTCAACAATCTCAAACGATATTTCAATGGAGAATGAAAGCACTATGACGACGATCAAGTTAATTAATTAAGACTTTGTTCGTTTGGATCGCTTTAATAGTATCAACTTCACGAGATGGCAAGATAAATTGAAGTTTCTTTTAACGGCGTTGAAGATATTCTACATTCTTGATCTAGACCTCTAAATAGAGATTTAGTAACATCTACTTCAAGTAGGATGAAGTTGAAACTCTTAAAACAAAAAATCCACCAATGATAGAAACCTTATCTGTCATTACTTAACAAGTAATTCACGGGCTCAAATGGTAAAAACAAGTTACGTGGATAGTTTTAGCATTATAAAATCCGTAATAACCCTATCCTAATTATAGAATACTAGTTGTTACTGAAGTGAATGTTGAGCTTTAAGCTCTTAATGAAGTTCAATAATAAGTATAAGTATCTCTAAAAGTAACAAAGATACTGGAAGATCTTTACTTAAATGAACTTCGAGGTGGTGCCGCTTCAATGGAGAGTTAAAGTTTCTCTCTTAAAAGTTTCTTGAAAAGGATGAGCGCAATGTCATATTAGCTCTATACGAGATTGAGGAACTTGAGAACACGTAATACTTGTGTGCGTTCTTACCAGTATTGTCATATGGAATAACTGGTTCAAAACTTTCATGCCACCTTTAATTTCGACTTTACTTTGTTTGAATTAAACTATGATTATATTCAAATCGAAAAATATCTAATCCTTATGCATGAGTATTGTATATTCTGAATATGAGATTTATTGAATATTGAACAAGTGAGAGATTGTTGTATGGTTGTTCAAAATCAATAAAAGAATGTGGAATGAAAAATTAAACCGGAGGCCTAAAAATTGGCATATGCGACTGCATATGCCAAGAAGGCATGCGGTCGCGGGCCTTTGTAGGGTTTAAAGGCCCTGTCATTGGTTGTTATATGAAACCACATAGGTTTGTTCTATGTGGTCACATAGAACAACAATATAGTTGTTCGAGACCCGTTTTGTTTGAATTTTTTATGGCTTTTCAAGTGTTTTTGGCACCACTTTGTGTAGCTTTGCATGATGGCTATAATAGGTGGTTTAAGATCAATGAAATAAGTTTGAAAACATAGATAAACGCTTGATATTATTCCCTCATTCCAAAAAGTATTGAAATTCATTTTCTCTTCATATTCATTTTGTGTTCTTAAGTTTTGGAGGATTATACTAAGGGTCCGTTTAATATGTAAAGATTGAAAGAAATTCTAATTCCATGTTAGTTGAAAAATAAAAACTCACCAAACTCATAAAAATTCGTTTTCCATGAAAACGAAGAAAATGCAGCTTAAAGTGGTTGTACCTTGGGATTCAGTTTCCATTTCCTCGTTGCAATCAAACTGTCAAAGTGGAATTCATTTTCCTCGGATGTGACATTTTCTATGGAATTCCATACTATCAAACGGACCCTGAGTGCTTAAGTGTTAATCATTTTCAAGACTTGATAAATCCTACAAACCATTTATAAAGATCCCTTTAAGCACCAAAATTCAATTCGATAGGGAACAAATATCGTTTGAGAACAACGATTACCTGTTTAAGCCTTTGATTCTTCGTTGCAAGTTCTTGATCGTTTGTTCTTTATTTCTTCTCCATCCCTCTTTGTGCGAACATTATTTTCCAACAGAAAACACCATAAATTTTCTTTGATATAATTTGACAATTAACACTTTGCTTTTTCGTGTTATAAACCTAACTTTTACGAGGATTTCCACTAAGGTGATGCCAAATCGATATTTATTTATATTCTTTTGATTTGAAGGACCCCACGCATCCAAACTAGCCTTTTCATTAGGGGACATAAACCTAATTCTCTTAACGAATGGGGTTAACTCCAAACTAGACTCTTCATTAGGGGACATAAACCTAATTCTTTTAACGAATGGGATTAAATTTATTTATTTATTTATTTTCGTGTAACAATTAGTGATTTTTTTCAATGTTTAGTGCAACACGCAATCCTATCTCGTTAACATCTTATCGTTATCGAACAAACAAGGATCCTAAATTCAATTTTATATTATCGAATTTATAAAAGATAAATAACTAAATATGATTCGCTCACGAAGGAGAGCATCGTCGATAGATTTTTATCTTTAATGATTCAAACTCCAAAATGAAGTATTAGTCAACATTATCTCTTAATTAATAAATCGATCAAATTTGGCCAATTATAGTGGGATTCACATTAAGTTCAACTTCTTTATTTATCAAAGAAACAGAAGAAAAAAACACATTAAGAGGCGTTAAAATTAAAATTGTTGATAAATATGTGGAAAAAATATAACATGCGGAAATTTAAAAATTATATCAGAATATTTAGTTTTATTGGCAAAAAATTATTCTATATAAATAATTTAGGATTTTAATGCTTAAAATATGTTGATAATCTATGAAAAAATAAGAAGTTTACTTATTGCAAAGTAAGAAAAATTAGACATTAAAGATCAAAAATATCGTCGACACTAAAATATCAGTTAAAACGTAACTTATCCACCGATAATGTTAAAAATAAATAAATAAAAAATAGCTTACTCAAAAAAAAAAAAAAAAATTGAATGAACTGATGTAGTGACGGAAGCATAGTTGGTTGATTAGATAAGAGCACTAATAACCCACTACTAGCTGTCCCTTGAAAAAGTCCTGTACCTATCTATCCTGTTTTTAATTCTTCAAGGGTCCCTCTTGCAATTTGGAGAGGCCAGCCTGCTTACAATCCGTACATTTTAGTGCAATTACGTGTATCTTTATTCAAATGTAGTATAATAAGATAGATAATGGAGCCACTGGTTTTTTTGGAGTAGAGACACTGTTAGTTTTTAAAAAATTAGATGTCTAAAAGTTTAAGAAGATGTTGACAAATTTTGCTCATCCAAAATAATTTATTATGAATTAGTGTTAAATTAAAAATACAATCATGCTATATGTACATTTTTTTTGACATCAAGTTTGACACTGTGCCATGTGTCGAAACTTGAGTGGCCAGTTTTAAAATAAAACATACTTTCCCGCCCATTCATTTTTGAATTTGCACACAATGTCATCCATATTGTCAACCAAAGAATGTACAAGGAGCTTTATTCTTAAAAATAAAATAAAGTGTAGTGGAAAAGGAAGAAATTAACGATCACGGACCAGTACAATTTGACCTGTACTGGAGAGATATGTACTTGGTGGACCGAAAGCACAGTAAAATTAGGTCAGGGGATTAATTCTTTAGAAATAGACTAAAGTCTTCATGTGTGATTATGTTTTTTGGCCGCTTCTCATCATAGAGATAATTGACTCAAAGTAGTAATGACCTAATTTTACTATTTTTGGGAAGATGCTTCATATCATCCGTGAAATGCAAAATAAGAAAATTTATTAAAGCTTTTTTGGGGAGTGTTTGAATTATAATTTCGATGTGAGTCTAATAGAATGAAGCAGGTGAAAAAAGATAATAAGTAGCGCGTTCATGAAATATGTGAATAAAATGTGTGTTTCGTTGGTTCAAATTATAATTTAAACCTGATCAGACCAAACATGCACTCATAGTTTGATTGACGGAGCAGAGAGTGACTTAGACCATAATTGATGGTTGAAATTAAATAAAAATACCGTGTACTATGTAAACATACGGAAATTTTGACTAATTTTCGATTTTCCCGATTAATTTATGGGTAAAAATTTCAATGAAAATTATACTTTCAACGTTATTTTCTTATTGTCATTAAACTTTAAAATATTTTTGTATAATAACAAGGTACTTTTAGTAGTCATTGAACTTTATTTTTTTAACAAATCGTTATTGAACTTTCGAAGTTGTTTCCTAATTGCTACTTTTAAGTTTTAATATTGTTTTTCATCATCGTTACGAATCATTTGTAAAAATTAACGATTTTTTTTTTCATGTCATACGAATCACTAGCTTTGAACATAAGAAAACAAGAAAAAAAATTTAGTACTCCGACCTACCGAAACTCGGTATTCCCACGTGCAACGTTTGTATTGTTGTAATCAATTATTTTCATTAATGTTATATTGTTTTCAATTTTTGACGTCACAATAAAAAATGACTGACTCCGCCACTACTTGAAGCACTATCGGGTGATGATGTTAATAATGCACCTTTTGTTGCAAGATTGATTGATGGTTTGTAACCTTAGTGTAAATATGGTAGACGGCCCTATCCATTCATTGAGTGGCATAGAAATATAAGTGGCCAACTATATAAAAGATTTGTTGCACTTATCACCCATCATTGTCATCGCGAATATGTAAATTCGACTTTTTGTTTGCAATCAAGTTGATATTTTAGAAAATGGCTAGTTAGGTTTAGAGAGGGACAATTAATACTAAAATATGTAAAGGAAAAAAATTCACAATCATGTTACACGTAACATTTTGTTTGATGTGTACACGTGGCACTTTATTACACGAGGTTCGATAAACTATCAGACGAACCATGTTGGTATCAATTGCTGAGCTAATTGTAGGAGGTCGAAAAATGTATGAGAACAAAATATATATGTGTAGATATTTAAAAAAAAATAAAAATTTCTATATATTAAGTGAAGTATTTATCCAAACATAGGTATGTTTTCACCAACTTCATATTTACAATTTAGAAATAAACATCAAACAATTTCTAAAAATTAATACAAAGGCACTGCTATTCGAGGTGGTGGCTTAGGCGGTTTCTGCACCTCAACTGTGATTTTCGCGCGTACCGGTGGCTCACGCGGACATGGCATTGCTATGAATTTTGGAACATCATCCCCAGCCATTATAACTGGCAAGCTCTGGTTCTTCTCTTGCTTTAAATTCTGAAAATGAAACAAGAGTTGATTAATTAGTACTCTGTGAGATCGAATTGCTCAAAAAAGTTATTATTTTGATAGTAAATAAAAAAATTACTTTCAAAAGTAATTCACTTATTTTCAAATTTGATCGACAAAAGTTTTATTACTTTAAAACTTACCTTTTGGAGGACTTTAGGTTTGGAGGGCTCTTGATCACCATCTGCCTCGAGGTCGTGGTCCGAGAGGCGGAGGGAGCGAAGCTTGTCCCAATGGTAGAGGCAGGAAATTATGCCACTGAGGCTAAAGATGACCACCAAGAGGAGGGCAGTCCCCAAAGGAAATCCTATAGACGGCCGAGATCCCTCGCTGTGACCGGGCGGCGTAGCATGATATGGACTATCCATCACTGCTCCCACTTCCCTTTCATCCCACTTCCCTCATCGAGGGTGCAACAAAGCACAATTTGTTTTTAACTTTCGTACAAAAGATAAATGAAATGATATGGTATTTCTTAATATATGACTAAGAAAAAAAAGGCTCAAGATTAAACTTAAAGGGACGATGGAAATAGGATTATAACTTGAGGCAATGAGAGGAGAGGAGACGAGGTGGTGAGTATTTATAATATAAGGCAAAGTGTGGGTACGTGTGTACATTTGGCGTCCGGGGAAATGGTACGGATGGACGATGGACGGCGCACGCCACCTCCACTCCCCAAACACGCACATTTTTAAAGTTCAGGGGATTAAAATTAGATTTTTTTTAGTAGATTTTGATAAAAGTTGATAAAATATGTGATTGAAAAGTTGTAGAATCCATAAAATACGCGGTTAAAATTGATTATTGACTTTGACTTACGCCCCGTTTAGCCCCCCATTAAAATTATAATCTATTTTTCTCTCTTCTTATCAACCACATATTTTTCAATAAAATAGTATTACACATAAACTCAAAGCAATTTCTTGTTTTTTAACTAGACATTCTTAAAAAAAATATTATTCCAAAAATTATAATTTCAAATAATGGCAGACAATGGGGTTCAAATGGTGGCTCAGATTAAAATCTAGATTTTAATCAGTACCAAATAGTGTTTTGATGCATTTGAGTGGGAGTATGTGGCCCATGGAGGATTTTAATATTGTTTAGGTTTAGTGGTGGGCATGAAAGCTCTGTTTCATTTGCTTGTCTAGTGACTAATTAGCCAAGGAAGAAAAAGGGGAAATGCGGAAAGTTGAAAGTTTTTTATTAGATTATATTTTTCTTCTTTTCATGGGTAGTAGGAAGAGGCGCCAATAGTTCAATTTTGGACCTCAACGGTGAAAACAACACTCTCTATTCAATTTGGTAGACTAAAATGATTTTCATCTATCGATTGTGAATTGGAATTTTTTTTTATATTGGGTTGTGAATAGTTGATATTTGAAAAGTTGTGTATCGCATTGGATCTGAGCCTTGATGGCAGATCTCACTGCTTCATTGTCGAATGAAGTTAAACATCTATTATATTCATTGAATAATAAAGTAGTGAAGTCCACTGTCGCCTAAATTGGTGCTGAGCAACAAAATATTATTCATTTTTAAATGTTTTAAAAAAATTTAAATCTTAGTTTTTAAAATGAACCGAGTCGCTCATTTCAAGGAAGAAACTCGGTATGCTTTTAAGGTAGTATCAGTTGAAACTTTCGATAGTCTCTATAAAACAGTTTGTAATTGTAAAGAACAAACCATTTATTATCAAAACAAAATGTAAGGTTAAATTTATTGAGTTTCTGAGGCAATGTCCAATAAACTCTTCATCCATTCTAAAATTTGATTACTGATTATTACAATTACCATGGATAATAGAGCTAAACTTTTCTTGTTTTTTGAAACATGTTTACTCGGAAAAAGTAAACTAGAGGCTAGAGCTTCGCTATAAAGTAAAAATGAAGATAGAAAAGTAGTCGTTAGTGTTGGACAAAGGCCTTGAATTATATTGGCCTTTGTTCCTGTCGCGTCCAGTCCATAAATTTGGGCTTATTAGCCCAATGATGGGCCTTTGGTCAAGCACTAATTCTTAATGAGAAATTCATACCGTTGGACCTCCATTATAATGTATTTGTGGGAAAACATATATTTGGAAATAGTGATTTTTTTAAAAATGTGTGGATAAAAAAAATAAAAAGTTTTGAATTTATGTGTAATATTATTTTATTGAAAAATATGCGTTTAAAAAAAGTTGAACTAAAAATGTATTAAAATTTTAATGGAGCCCCAACAGGAACATAGCTACCAACTTTAAAGATACACTTTCAAACTTGACACACTTGTGAAGTTCTTTTAAAAATCAGGTGGTATTAATTAAATAAATAATTAAATAAGTTAAGGTCATAATAACGTACAATTTATAGTTACAGTTGCATACTAATCATAATCAAGGACTTCACATTTCAAAGACACAATTGAATCATAATTACAAATATAGTTACAAATCACACATTTTTATAGACCACAATTTATTTATTGATCACAAATTTTCAAAATAATTGATCACAATTACATAATTAACTGGTCACGATTAATTAATTGGTTACAAATTTTTCTTCTTCTCCCCCCACCTCACTCTATCACCGACGGTGCCACCTCCAATGAACCACAACCACCACCACCACCATCTTACTACCGCTCATCAACAACCACTACCACTATATCCTCAAATCCACCATCACCATCACCTCTACCTTCATCTCCACCACACTTCCACGACTTCCACCTCCACAACTCCAACTAACCACCCTTGCGCCACCACTGCACAGCCAACGATGCAGCGCCACCACCACTAGCTCCTCAGATCCATCATCTCCTCAACCTCTACCACACCACAACCACCATCCCTATTGACAAAATTCCTAAACAAGTCGCTGCCACCTACAATAAACCGCTAAATTCATCCTAAAATTCCAGCCACCACAAAATTAGAAGAGGAGATAAACAAAAAAGCAGTTGGGGAAAAGAACATGGAGAGGAAAAAGTAGTTGGCATCCCAAGATTGTAAGTGACGGATCAAAGGCAGATTGGGCGGCGAGAAGGTCGACGATGATGAAGAGCTGGAATAGCAAAGCTAAGCGGCGACGCGTGCTGCAGTTTATAATAGCGTGCGCACGATCGCGCGCTACTTTGTATGTGGCGACGCATTGTTGCCGTAAAGCTATCGTGTTACTATCGATGTAGTGCTATCACCAATGTAGTGTCCCGTAGGTGCCTGTAAGAAAGAAGTGGAATGAAGCTATAACCTTTTCTTGGGTTCAAAAATGAATTAGGGTTGGTGGGTTATGGTGTCGAATCGGGTGGGGGTGCGGGTGGGACACTTGATTTTTGAAATAGTAACTTTACCATCTGATTATTGAAATGAAAAATTGAAAAATATGTGTTTGTTGTATTTCAGCAATTCTTAAGGTATGATAACTTTTCACTATCTAGGTGCCGTAAAAGGAAAGGTCCTACGGATTTCTTGCCCCCAAGATCAAGCCATAGTTTTTGGGAGAAGTGGAAGGAGTTATGAGGATGTAATACGCTTTGCCCTAAGAAATAAACAATTTCGTCCGTTTGGAGAGAGGACTCCAAGGACATCAGCCTATCTATAGAAAATTCATTTTTCATATCATGTAAAACCCTTTGCTCTTTGCTTAGCCTTTTATCCTAGATTACTCGCTCTTTTGCTGCCCTACTAAAAGCTTGTTTGGTACAATTTTTTTAAGGAAAATTATTTTTTTGGAGAATGTGTAAATTGTGGATCTCATAGAATGTATGGATTTAAAAAAATGGCCTATAACATGTGTAGTTGAAAATGATATAAAAATTATTTTTTTGAAAAATGATAATTGTGGATCTCTCTAGTAGTTGAAAATGATTTTAGAAAAATCTTTGAAGTAATTATACTACATACTACACGCTCAAAATTGACTTGAAATCTTCATATATGAATCCGTAATTGACTCTCAAATATTCGTGGGTCTCAAAGATTAAATAATAATTCAAGTGGGAGTCTTATTTTTTTTAAAAAAAGAAGATAAACCATATATTCAACAGAGCAAATGACGGATACAAGGAGGGATTCCTCCAACACTATGCTATCCTCGGAGAGTTTCAGTGCTTCCTTTGCAAGAGAACAAACAATAAAACAAACAAGAAACATGAACAACTGATCAAGACTGAAAAAAGAAAACATGCTCCTGGTGCCAACAAGGGATTGCTGACCCATTTGGGAACCGACTGGGAGAAAGAATCTCAAAATCAGCTGGTGAAATCAAGAAGTCACCCATCACCTCCCATGGAAATCACCTTCAAAAGAACCCATCACCTTCCATGGAAATCAGTTGCACAGATTCAACAAGCCAAGAGGNCCCATGGAAATCACCTTCAAAAGAACCCATCACCTTCCATGGAAATCAGTTGCACAGATTCAACAAGCCAAGAGGCTGCCAACACCCATACAACAAACGATCGTCTGAAGCACCGCCAAACCGCAACTCCGACCAACGCAAGCAACAACAAACCAGCTGTCAAACCTAATTTTCAGCCTCAGTGCATTCCAGTGAAGCTTGGTTGCAGATAGGAAAACCATCACCATGACAAAACCTCTATGGACATGAAGTCAAGAGGAAAAACTAGGTCTTCAAGAAAACCTAGAGAGAAACCTTCCCTTTGCCTGCAAAGGAAGGACGGGGAGGGTTGATAACAAAGAAAAGAAATAGATGGACGAGCATCTAAGAAAAGAAAAAACTAGAAGCACAGGAAAGTAAAAAAGTTGGCCGGACGAGCGGCCTACTTTTCGTCTTATTTGAACCTTATAAATAATCACAATAATTAAACCTTATATAAATAGTTTCTACTAGTATTGTAATGCCGTGCTATTACGTTCATTGATGCTAAATGAAAAACATAAAATGAATAGGCAGATATTTATGATAAGTGGAATTTTACCAAACCATATACTAATCAAACGTTGTTTAAAATATTCGATGTTGTGTGCCTTAGACCATCGGGTTTTCATAAAGCCTAGCTAAGCCAAGCTTTAAGTAAAATAAGTCTGAGATAAAAGAATAATAAAATCTACGTGACTAATATTGACCCAATTATATGTTGTTGTTTTTATTTTATCTATCTACAAGTTACAATTTCAGGGTTAATACCCTAAATGGTCACCGAACTTTGTCAAAAGTTCTTAGGAGGTCA
>CAIGRT010188667.1:0-11707 GCA_903798405.1 Fraxinus platypoda | reverse complement strand
TGCGGCATAGAATCAAGCGAACAAATCTTTGGCTGTACTACTTTCTCTCTTCAAAGTGTGGAAAAACTAGAACCTAGAGCTAAGAAGTGTGTCTTCTTAGCTTACTTTAAGGGAGTTAAGGGATGTAGGTTATTGGATAGAAGCTAGAAGAGTGTAAGAATAATCATAAATCGTGATGTCACCTTTAACGAGTTCGAGAAGCCTTGCATGGGGAGTGAACGTCACGAAAATATTTATTTCGTTTGAAATACCACAAGTACACAATTCTTTAACAAGTAGTAAAATGGATCTTGAGTCTAAATATCATACCCATAGAGATTGTATTGATTTAAATCAAATAAAATAAGCCTTAACCGAAACAATGAAAACTTGTGAGTTTTCTATGACTACCTTATAATCTACTTATAAATGCAATACCTAAATTAACTAGAATCAATGCAAATCATGATTAATACAAGTTTGATGAAAATCTATTGATGAAAGACGCACTAGAGAAAATTAATCCAAGTTAAGTAAAATTGAACACTTTGACGATAAAAAAAACTTAGTAATTTAGCTCGAATAAGTGCACAAAATGCACTTATCAAACATCCCTAAATTAAAACCTTTGTTCATCCTCGAACAAGACAAAACAAAACTTAGGAATAAACCATATTACTATCCTAAAAAAATTCACATGTAAGAGACTCAACCTTAAACTGCTTACCATATGCATCATGTTTGAATTTAAGTAACACTTTAGATAAATCAAAACAACATTAAAAATAGATTTTTACTAATCCGATGCTCGACTTAATCTCTGTGTGTGTGATTTGCCATTATTGAACTCACACCCATACTAGAACACAATCAATCAAGTGTTGTTGATTTACTCATAATCTCAATCCTCTTGTGGTCAGCTTTTCCTCACACCTCTCGTACAAAATCATTCATTATGCTTTTCTCTCCAATTTCGAGATATTTTTAGCACATGTGGGTTTCAAAGAATGGTTATAATGCATTTTTCCGCACTCAGTGATCAAAATTAGACACTTGTAAATCTAAAAAGGAGATGGTAAGTCTTTCTCAAAGTCATATTGCCAATCTCTAGAGTTCAAGTCTCAAAGTCCTTAATGGGCACCTCTCGCTTTTGATCATCTAAATCTCTTTTTTTTCTTTCTTTCTCTATGAACATATATATTGATTGTGTAATTTTTTTTCTTTTGACATCTTCTATGCAAGACTTTTAAATGACCCATATATTGAGCTTTGGGTCTATGACTCCCAAGTCAGATAATCTTAGGGCACCAGGTTTTAGATACCCTAGCAGGCTTAATAACTCGAGTTATAAAAGCTAAGAAAAGAGGTATAAGATGTATCACACTTCTTTTATGATATGAAATTCGAATTTTAAAGTGGTCAGTGCTCTTTCTAGACTCAACACAAACTCCTTCAACCAACGATGAGATTTAAGAATTACAAACCATGAAACTTCTATAAATACAAGCACTAGTCTTTCCACCCCTAAACTATTTTTTAGTAGTTTAGTTTCTATATTAAGGATCCAAGATTTCAACTCAAGCTTAAGTCAACAATATCAACAATTGTATCTACATAATCAAGCTATGTCCCAACATAATTGATAAGTCAATAATGGCCATGTGCTCAAATAAGTAAGTCTGACATGGATAAGTACTAAGTAAAAGCACATGTTATGGTGTTGTCCAGTATTCTAGCTAATGCTATACTCAATTCAAACAAATATCATTGTAGGCAGCAAGTCGTTCAACGCCAAACTAGACACAACTGGTTTTCTTTTTTATTTATTGTTTTTCAAGTTAAAATAATTATACAGGCTTGATAAGCAATTGAAAAGTAAGAAACAAGGATCCTAAGTATCCAAATACTACATTGTCCCCAATGTAAAAGCAAACACAAACATAATCAAAACAAAGGAATAAATGATCAAAAAATCCATAGGGTAGATATGGATGAGTAGAAGGATCTGGCTCATTAAGCTGACTAGCAGAAGTGGTGGGACTCAAGGAGTCGACAATCCTTGCTATCAGTAAAATATATATATATCAAAGTGAAGAAGATAATGTTGAAGCCGTAATTAATATTGATTGATCTAATTGTATATATAATACATTATATTGCCAAAGGAATAATCTAGAACTTATAGCTGTTAGGCAGCTCCTTGAATTATGGATGATGTAGGAATCTTTTACAACTGAATTGTGGTCCAGGAATAGCAAGGAGGAACGGTTAGTACAACAAGGAAAGAGACAGCTGAGTCATCAATGATATGTACAAGGATAAGGCTAATGTGGAGATAGCTCCATGGTGAATGGAGATAGCAACACTAGCTCCATGGTGAATGGAGCTAGCAACACTAGTTCCATGGTGAATGAAGATAGCAACACTAGCTCAATGGTGAATGGAGCTAGCCACCAACTCCTTGCTGGATGGAGCTAACAACACTAGCTCCATGGTGAATGGAGCTAGCCATTATTCTTAACACTATCTGAGTAACGTTGCTATCAATTGTCTCTAGTCGACTCTCAAAACGTAACATGTGCTCATGAACCTGATTGTGTATGTAAATGATGGTTCTTTGATCATGTTGCATTCTGTCATCACTTTGCTGGAATCCACTTTCTTGCATACTCACTCTTTGTAGCTCTCCCTTCATGTTGATCTCCTTCCATTGCATCACCTCCAAAATATTTATTATGTTGCCAATAGAACTACCCAACTCTACTTGGGTTGCCAGAATCTGAGCCAACTGTCTACTCAGGTGTGTCTCGATGTCTAGGGCTAACTGAGGTAGTGGAAGTGCCTGTTCGGGATCCTGAACTCTATTTGCCTCGCTAAGCTTGGCTTCTGAATTTTCCATTGTCTGTCTGCTGATTAAGGTATCTAGAGGAACAATTTCTTCATTTGGCAAAAGTAGGACCCCGACAGCCAAAGGGATTCCACTAATAAGGCAAGAAAACATGATATAGCGTTAGGGATAGATTGATGTGTCCATTTTTTGTGCATGTGGGTTTTATTTTTTATTACAAATTATTTTTCATCGATTAATATTACAAAAAAACTAGTATCAAAGCGTTTAGGTTTCTGTTACACGATTCTTTAAATAAAATCCTTTCTGGGTCTTTAAACAATCTTACATTAGACATTGTATATTTGTGGTACCTTGTGATTAATCAAAGGCAGTACGCCAATACTCCAATTTCTTGGTTGATAAGTGGGTCTTTTTTGCTTTAGATAAGGGTTCTCTAATATTTTTACTGGTTTCAACAGTATTTGGTGAGAATGTTCGAAAACTTCTGTAATTTTAATTTTTTTTTTGGCACGTTAGTTTCTGTTAAAACATGATTGAAAATACATATATGTGATAGATTTTTTTTGTGTGAAAATTGTGATCTAATTAGCATATAAACTTGATTCTTCGAACATGTTTTTTTTTCTGAACCCTTGATCATTAGTGTGCAATTCTTAACTTGGATTTTGTCCGACTCTCAGATAATTACTGTAACTGATAAAAATCTTTTGTCAAAATATTGATTCTACTTCAATTTTGTGCATTGATACCTACTTTAAATTTTGAAAGATTTTCAAAAACCTTTTCAATTTTTAGGATCACGCTATGTCCACGAGTACAAGCCACATTTTTACAGAATTTGTAATGGGTTCGAAGGTCGAATTACTCAATATGGAAGTAGAAAATGAGGGCCATTCTGGTCCAGCAAAGGGTTGCTAAAGCTCTTGATGACCCTGAAAGTTTTTTTGTAGAACTTAAAGCTAAACTTGATAAAATTGAAGATATGAATGAAATTGCATATAGTTCAATAATCTTGCATTTGTTTGATAATATTGTAGGACAAGTTGATGAAGCCAAAACTGCTAGAGCCTTATGTACTGTAATCGATACCATGTTCCTGACTAAAACTTTGCCAAATAAAATCTATCTTTTGAAGAGATTGTTTAGTTTCAGAATGAACCTTGGAAAAGATTTAGAAGTGAACTTAATTTAGTATCATTGTTGAGAGTCTAGCACACAATGAAAAAAAAAATTGATGATGAGGACCTTGCTTTGATTTTATTAAATTCAATGCCTGAATCCCATAAAAATGTTAAGAATGCTATAAAATACTCAAGGGATAAATTGACACAAGTTATAGTGATAGATGCCTTTAGATCTAGCTAGGGAATTGGAAGTTAGGAAGAAATATAGATCTAACTCAAGAGAAGAGAGTGTGTTTGTAAGAGGAAGAATTGAAAAAGAGAGAAAACACCTTTCAAATAAAAAAGGTAAAAGGGAAATCTAAAGAGAAATTAAAAAATAAAAACGATAAGAAGTATTATAATTGTGGGAACTTGGGACACTTAAAAAGAGATTGCTGAGTCTGGAAAGGGAAACTAAGATAACCGAACAATGGGGAAATTAGCAATACTGCTGTTGGATCAAAGCTAGACAGCCTGCATATTATGACTCTATCTAATGAAGAGTCGAAGATTGGATTTTAGACTTAAGATGTACCTTTCACATAAGTTATATAAGATCCTGATTTTATAACTATAAAGAAGTAGAACCTAGGAAAGAATACATGGGTGATAATAATTCTGATTGTGGTTAGAATTGGTGACATTACCATCAAGATGCATGATGGCATTATCAAACCAATTATAGATGTCAAATATGTCTCTAATCTGAAAAGAAACCTTATCTCTTTAAAAATTCTTGAAGATGGGGGCATGTTTTTAAATCTGACAACAAGACCCTAAAAATTATGAAAGTTTCCTTGATTATAATGAAATGACCTAAAAGAAATGGATTGTACTACCTTGAACGTAATACAATCTCTATCGGATTTTAATCTCTTCACTGTCATTGAAAACAAATCTGAACTTTTACATAATAGAATGGGTCATATAAATATTAGTCGCAAAGGCTTAAAGTGTTTAAATAACCAAAAATTACTTGGGAAATATGAAATTGAACCTTTTAAGTTTTTGTGAGACGTGTGGTGGGTAAGTCTCACATGGTGAGTTTTGAAACAAGTTGACATAATACCAATAGATCATTAGATTATGTACATGTAGACTTGGGGTCTTGAAAAACATCTTACCTATGGTGGAAATAGATATTTCATGTTCCTTGTGGATAATTATTTCAGAAAGGTATGGATTTACCCTTTAAAAACTAAATCTGAAACTTTGCAAAGGTTTAGAACTTAGCTTAAAATTGTTGCGAACCAATTAGATAAAAAGTTAAAAACTCTAAGGACCGACAATGGTCTTGAGTTTTGTAACATTGAATTTGACCATTTCTATAAGCAAAAAAGAACTGTTAGGTACACACCCCAACAAAATGGGTTGCTAAACAGGATGAACAAGACCTTGATGAATAAGGTCAGGTGCATGTTGATTAGCTCAGGATTGACCAAAGGCTTCTGGGCTAAAGCCGTCTGCACTATAGCTTACTTGATCAATAGATCTTCATCTAGTTCTGTAAACTTCAAAACTCCAGTAGATCTATGTACTGGAAAGCCTCCAAACTTAACACACGTTAGAGTCTTTGGATGTGTAGCATATGCACATCAATCTGAAGGAAAGTTAGAACTAAGAGCTACTAAATGTGTGATATTATGCTATCCAAAAGGGTTAAGGGTTATAGGTTTGGGGAGTACAAGGCATTAAAATAATTAATGGTAGAGATGTAGCGTCTAATGAATCTGAAGGTGACAAAGGAAATCAGAATGAGGTAAAGTTGACCAAGTCTAACTTTATTCAATCTAAAGAAGTTGAAACATACACTCCTTTACCACAAAGAGATTACATGTACCTAAAGATAGTGAGGTAAATGAACCTTATAGTGAAACTGAATCTAAAAGACCTAGCTCTCCTGTGGAAGATACCTTAATTCAAGATTATAAACTTATTAGAGATAGAGAGAGAAGGAGAGTGAAGCCTAATCCAAGATATGAATCTTAAAACTTGACTAATTTTGCCTTAGTCTCAGGCAAAGCACTTGAACATTCTGAACATGATTCTTCTGAATATGCAATGAATGGACCAAGATTTGAAAAATGGAAAAAGTTTATAGACAAAAAATGCAATCTTTAATTAAGAATAAAACTTGGAAATTGGTAAATAACCCTAAGAATCAGATAATAGTACAATGTAAATGGTTTTAAAAACTTAAAGAGGGATACAATCCCACTGATCCTTTAAGGTATAAGGCCAAAATAGTAGACAAGGGCTTCACTCAAAAAAAGGTGTTGATTACAACGAGACATTCTCTCATGTTATTAAATATAAGACCATTAGGTTTGTCTTAGCACTGCTTGTTCAGTTCAATTGGGAGCTTGAACAATAAGATGTTAAGACTGCATTCTTACATGGTGAGTTGGAAGATAATATCTACATGAGTCAACCTCAAGGTTTTGAGATGAAGGATAAGACTAATTATGTGTGCAAATTGGAGAGATCGTCGTATGGATTAAAATAAAGTCCTAGGCAAGGGTACAAAAGATTTTATTTATATGTGCTTAAGATAGGCTTTATAAGCAACAATTATGATGCTTGCTTGTACTATAATGGCACCAAATGTGATTGTGAAGCCTACTTATTATTGTATGTAGATGATATACTATTAGCTAGCTCTAGCAAGTCTAAAATCAGAAGAATGAAAAATCTTTTAAGGGCTTAATTTGATATGAAAAATTTAGAAGGTGCCAAAAGGATTTTGGAAATGGTTACCAAAAGGAATAGGCTTGAAAATAGGTTAACTGTTACTCATGATGCTTATTTGAATAAGGTGGTAGCCAAATTTGGGAAGAAGGAATCTAAATCCGTGGATGAATCTCTTGTAGCTCACATGAACCTTTCTAATGCACACTCTTCTAAACTTGAAGAAGAATTCAAAGAAATTAGAAACATACCTTATTTCTAGGTTCTATTATGTTTTCCATGATTACAACTAGGTCTGATTTAGCTTATGCTATTAGTTTTTTGAGTAGGTTTATGTCTTATGTCTAACCCTGTTAGACTTATTGGGCTAGTTTGAAATGGTTGTTTAAGATACATTGTTGTTACATTAAATATAGGACTTGTGTATGAAAAAATATTTGATAAACTAACCTTAAAAGGTTATATGGATGCTGATTTTACTAGTGATAAAAATAATAGAAAATCAACTGCATCTTACTTTTTTACACTTGGAGATAATTGCATAGCTTGAAAATCTCAATGGCAATCATTAGTTACATTATCTAGTACTGAAACTGAATATATTGCTATTAATGAAGCTATAAAATAATGTATTTTGTTAAAAGAGATTTTAAAGGAATTGAATTTTTTACATTATACTGCTACTATTTTTACTGATAGTAGAGTGCACTTCTATTAAGTAAGAGCCCGTCTATCATGAAAGATCAAAACACATTGAGATGAAGTATCACTTTATCAGAGAGAAAAAACCTACAGGTGAAGTTGTTAAAAATTCATACTGATAAGAATCCTTCTGATATGGGTACAAAAGTGTTATCTATTGGTAAGTTAAAATCATGCTTGTCAATGCTCCACATCGATACAGGTTGCAGTTACTAGACAATGATGATGGATCAACCATAATGTGCACCTACACGACAAAAGAGGGTAGGGTACATTTGTGAACCAAGGTGAAGATTGAAAGAATTAAATTTCACGAATGCATTTTTTGAAGAGTTTAAATTCGAATTAATTGAAGTTCGTATGGCAACATCCAGTTTGTGAATAGAAATTGTGCTAGCTTGCCTATGATTTGGACCATTGGATCAAACCAACAACTGTGATTGAATCTTGGGTTAAAAGACCTTTTGGCTCCTGATTTACTTGATTTTTGGCCTTTTGGCTTGGTTAGATTTCCCCTAACTTTTTCTTTGTCTTCATACTATCACTTTCTTCTTCATCATCATCATCTCTTTTCTGGCTTTGAATCTGTGAGATTCTGAGAGCCATATTATAACCCTTGTAAAGAGATCTTGCTACAGTAACACTGGCTAGAAATAGAGGATGTGATAAAGGTTGTTTAGTACAAATTTGGGGTCCTTGAATGGATGTGCATTAGGGGTTTAGTCTGCGCGTTTTTCTATGTTTTTGAACCAAATCTGGTATGATCTTGGGGTCTTCTTGTATCTTGTACTCTCTCTAGGAGGTTTTGGTTGCACATAGCGATGGACGGGTCTCTAACCCACACATTAGGCATTTGCTGAACTGGATCAACAATCTTGTGTTGTTTTATCCTTTGTTCATGTGTGTGGGTTTTATTTTTGCTCACAAACTATTTTTTATCGATTAAATCCCAACAAAACAAAATGGAAAAATTAAAAACATGTCTATGGTTCATCTATTTGATCGAAACAACCATATAACGTACAATGCTATGAAGTCTTCCATCCAAACTTAGTAAAAGCATAAATAGAGTACTAATGGATGACATAATAGAAGCAATTTCAAAGAGTGATTTAAAGTCCCCATTTACAAGAACTGAGAAAGCTAATTTAATTTTTTCATACACCATTTTTGTACTTTATTTGGAAACATATTGAAAATAGGGTCATCACATGAAGAGAAATAAAATAAAATCTAACTTCATATATACTTTGTAACAACCCAACCGCTAAACATAAGCCATTAACTAATTATGTGTAATCATTTTTAAGAGAGCATCTACCGTCTTATCACTCACGAGTTTATGTCATGTTCCTCAGAATTCGAATGCAAAACCCGTCTTATAAAAGGCTTAAGTTAAATTTTGATACTAATTGAACAACTTGCTCAATTGGTACTAGAATTCAACTTAAATCTATCATATAAATAGGTCTTGAGTTCAAATTTTGAGAAATGCGAAAGAAAATCGTGAGGGGGTATAATGGCAGATGTCGTCCCTAAGCGGACAATATGTAATGAATTAACAACTTGGTCACAAAGATCAAATCGTTACATCCAAATATGAAAATTTTCAAGAACAAAATAGTCTCCAAGAATATTAATAAGTATAGAGTTGTGCTTTTTAGGGGGTCACAACATTATTGAATAATTGTGCTCTATTAAAAAAAAGGTGATGATATTATATTTTTTGAGAATATTAAAATTTATAAATTGTACTCTTTAGGAGCTATAATACCATACTGTTCTATAATGTTGCGTGTGCGTGTGTGTGTGTGTGTGTATATATATATTATTTTAAGTGTCGATGTAGTATAAATATATACTTTTTTTTCAGGAAAACTAAAATCATTAATTCAAAAGATTTAATAGATATAAAACTTCATAAATGATAATCTATATATAATTTCTAAAAATAAAAATAAAAGATTTGTAAGAATAAACGTACTTGTCATTGAAATATAGCAATTGGTGCAAATACCGTTGAAAGTTCACATATCTAAAAATTAAATTCTGTTGACAAATCTTCAAATTCTTCCAAGACTCGACTACAAAAAATTATGTCCAGAATTTGCACCAAGGTAATATTTTGGGACATGCAATTATGGTCGATTTTTTTAATAATACAAATTTTGTTCATTAAGATTCACGAGATTTGGTTCGTGATCACTAATCTAATTGCATGGCAAAAAAATGATTTCACCAAGAATTCTTTGTGCATGGCAACTAATTTTTTTTTTTTTTTGCTTGCATTGTCAAAGAGAAAAAAGATGAATTCGAGTTTTGTGCTAATAATGTGTTATAAATTAGAAAGAAAAGTGAAGAAAATAAAGAACAAATAAATTTGTGCATTTTATTGAAAATTAAAACTCTATATCTATAAGTAAAAATTAAGACTACAATGTTGCAATAGTCAAGAAAAGCTAAAGGGATGTGATGCTTATTCAAATCTTTTTATTTTATTGCAGACGTTACCCAACTTTTTAATTTGTGATACCCATAGTCCCAAACCTTTGAAATGGGTGCACCAAAAGGACATACTGACGAAAACAGTTAGTTCAACCATCAATTGACCAATATATTTTTTGTACTCTTTTAGTGAATTAGACTAATTTGAAAAGGGAAAATCTGTAATTTACAATTATAACATAAAATTATTAAAATACTGACCCCCCCCCCCAACCCCCAAAGAGAGAGAGAGGAAATAAAAATGTTATCTTTTTCACTCCATCCCACCCAATACCAAAACAATAGCTCTGTCACCCGTCGGCCACCGACACCCGTCGCTGCCATTGCATCCACCAATCCCTTCTTGATCACCTCCTCGTGTTACAATATTTATTTTGTCATTTTTTTGTATTGAGCTGTACAAATTTTTTGAAGGGCCTTAGTGGCCTTGAATCCTTTTGTCCACCATGACTTGGCGATGTTTCTACAGTATGTTAAATGAGTGGTACAACTGAAATACCAAAAGGTAAAGATATATTCTTTTAGAAGCTATCACTATCAGATTATTAATTTTCCAATTTAAGTAGATTAAGTGAGTAATTATGGAAAGGGATTGACACAGAGGGGCAAAAACTGTTGGCAATTGAGTTTTGAAACAATTTGATTGGGAAATGCCATATTGGTAATGTTCCCGGAGGAAATTTGGGCTATATTTATGCATTTTACAAGGGATTCAAAATGTATCAAGAATTGAATTTAGTTGATAGGATTCTGAGGCTTGTTGGTGCTGAAGCGACTAATGTTAATCCATTGAATTTGTATTACAAATCAGAGTGGAAGGGAGTTTAAGTTTAACACACTGAAGGCTAATCAAGAAGAACATTGGTGGATGCTATGGTAGTGGCGGGTGGCGGGCCCATTATTTTGTTTTGGGTTAGGTAGGATGAAGAAGATAATTTTTTTTTTTTTTATTTCTTCTACTCTCCCTTTTTTTTTTTTTCAGTTTTTCTATTTTATTTTAATTATTTATGCTGTAATTGTAAAGTTACAAATCTGCCCTTTTAAAATTAGTCAAAAATTAATCAAAAATGTCAAAAACAAATTTTGGTCAATTGACGGCTGAACTAACGATTTCCGTTAGTTTGTCCTTCTGGTGCACCTATTTGGCTATTTCAAATGTTTGGGATTGTGAATGGTACAAATTAAAAGTTTGGATAAAGTCTATAATAAAATGAAAGGTTCGGGGTCATGACTGCAATTCTACCTAATTAATATTTAATTAACAAAATGATTTTTTTTCCTTTTCACATCGGTGGGCGGGGCATTGGGCTTTTCATATCACAGCCCAGCACCGGCTTGGTGGAGAAAAGAAAGAAAAAACTGCCGGCACTATTTCAGACTCAGCGATCCGGCAACAGGTTAGATTTATTCTCTCCAATTGTATTAAGCGTGATTCTTAACTGGATATCTTCTATTTCTATTGTTTTCTGATGAGTTGTTGGAAATTTTTTTTTTAATTCGTCGCGGACTTAATTTTGGGGTACTTACAAAAATACCCTTAAAATTAGGGATGTTTTGAAAAATCATATGAAAAGTTTTTAGGAAATAAAAAATACTGTGTAAAATGAAAAAGTGACACAATGTCACTTTTTTTATAAAAATTATCACTTTTTTTTTCTTTTTTTTTTAAAAATGACACAAACTCAAAAAAAATGACAAAACTAAAAAAAAAAGTGACAAATATCAAAATAGCACATCCATTTGGGGTAATCATGTTCTTAAAATAATCACCACATTCAGGCAAATCCACATGCTATTATGTTAGGAAAATATTACATAT
>CAIGRT010188661.1:0-14735 GCA_903798405.1 Fraxinus platypoda | reverse complement strand
TTTTGATTCGTGATCGAAAAATAATGTGCCTAATTAAATGGTTAATTTGTGACCGCATAGATTTGTGACCTTAATATTTTTAATTAATTAAATCATAAATAAATTTTAATAAAAACCTGATTTTCGAAATTTAAAACCTCCATCCTTAATTTTGAAATGAGTGATACTTAATACCTTATGTGTTTTCCCCTTTTTTTTTTCCTATTGTTATTTTGGCCCTTGTAACCCACCTCGAAAGATAAAACTTTTTAAGGTGATGTTGTTAATAATAATTGTATAAAGGTTCGGATCGATGATCTTTGCGAGATGATTTACTGCTTTTGACCGTTCTTGCTATTTAAGTCATCTGATATTGGTTTGGACCTTTCCTACGCTATTCGAGTGGAAGGCGAAGAAGACCTCTTTCTAGGGATCCAAATTGATCAATTAATTAGAATTCGAGCTCCGAAAGAAATATGCTTCGAGTTTTAATTCTACATTTGAACAGGCGCTTGAATTTTTTATTCAAGTTTTTTTTGTGTAATTTCTGTTCTTTCAATACTCTGCTATTGAGTCCACAAAGATTTTCTATCTTGAAGTCCATTGAACTGTTACATGTCACGTTTTCTTTTAATTTTCTGATTTCATTGAAATTGATCATCTTTTCAATTCAAATACTTGATCACATGTACAACATTTTTTCTTCAAAATGTGCCTCGTAAGACATTTTAAGAAAAGTAAAGATCGACGACATAAAGAGTAATGCTATGAAAAATGGACAGTTGAAACGGAGAACCTAAATGTGCGTTTTTAGGGGTATTTTTTCGTCAAAAATATTAAAACAATGTCAATTAAAATTTGTTATAGATGTAAATAAATTTTATGTAAATTATGAAATTTTGAAATACAATAGAATATTTAAGTAATATTCACGGGCCTCACCCCTATATGAAGGGGCCGTCAAACTGAATGTACACCAAGAGTGTACATCAAGCATGGTTCGCCTGAATTGGCAAATATGATGAATTAGGTGGAGGCGTAGGGTGAGAAAATGACGTGGTAACAGATAATTGGTCAGCGGATGGTGAGTGGTCCCACAAAAACACTTTCCAAGATTTCAAATTGCTGACGTGTCCGATGACCTGGTGGATAAGTTGCAAGCTCAAATCTTTGAACCGAAAATTCAAAACCCCTCACACAAATCTCTCTATCTTCTCTCCATTCAATTAATATGGAGATCATAGCTAATGTAAATCAAGGCCCTTTCCGTGTAAACACGAGAGCTTTTGCTGGTCGCTCAGTTTCAACTCTTGGGCTCTCTTTGCCATGCCTTAAATGTCCACTTTATAGCCAACGGAAAAGAAATCTGGTCATTAGGGATTCTGTTGCTGTTGAACAGCAGACTCAAACTAAGGCTGCTGTGATTAGAATTGGCACTCGGGGAAGGTAATGCTCGTAATTTGACTTTCTGGGTATGGGTTGATTATTGTTAAACTCGAGTATGAAAATGCACGGTTGACTGTTTGATTTTTATTTATTTATTTATTTGTTTATATTTCTGTGATAGAGATTGCACATTGAGCTTGTGTTACGATGGGTAAGAGTATATTGCAGTTAAAATGGATTCTTGAGCTTAAATTAAGATGGATGGGTGGACATTCTTGAGCTTGAATTCTTGGGACTGTTTTAATATTTTTACTAAAATAGAATCCTGGTTTCAATTGAGAGTAATGAGGTAATGAGAACTAAATGCTATCTCTGCATTCGATGAGAAGATGAGAAATTTACTGAATTTGGGAAGTAAAGGTGGAAAGAGATGTGCATCAGGCATTGTGGTTTTCAACTCACTACTTATTTACTTTTCATGTATGAGTATTTGTACCTGTAATTGTCTAAAAAATGAACCGGACATCAGGCATTCCCAAGAGGCTAACTAAGGCATTATAGTTGCTTTTAGCATTTTATTTAACTAATATATGACTTGGAAACATAGAGTTTTTCTTTGTGGGATCTCATTATGACTGCAATATGGCTTTTTGATCATTTATTGAGAGATGAAACGTCCTGTACTCATCTTACGAATTCATCTGCCAATCAAGCTAATATTGAATATGAGGGATTTTTGTTTGGAGAAACAATATGGATGGGGCGTTCGCAATTCTGAAGATGTCTATATCAGTTTTGATGGTGAGAGTACCAAAAGTTGCATGAAAAATTTCAAATGTGCGCATCGGCTATATGGACCTCTGAAATTCTTCGTTAAGGATTTGTTACATCACAAAAGTGATGTAAGAAGAATGCCTTGATTATGTTCTCGTTATAGGCCATATGTGCCCCATAGAATTAAAGAAAAGAATTAGAGGTCATATTCCATGTCATATGCGGAGTATTTAGCTTTGATACCAATTAAATCTCTTAGTTTTGATCAGAGATTGTTATAAAATAAATAGTGCCATTCCAATTTCAGCAGTCACTTTTAAGGATTTGGAATTCAAATTTCATGGAGAACTGCAGAAAGAACTGCCTACCTAAACAAATAAACAATGCGGTCCACTATGCATATTCCCCCTCAGTCCTCCTTTTTCTAAGGATAGTTTAATACAAGTGACATTCTGTGGCGCATCAATAAAATAAAGACCTAATTCGCGTGCCGGTACTAAGCCTTGACAGGAGAGAAATTGGTATGCTATACACATGGTATAAAAATTCCCCTTCCCATGCAGTCATACCAGCACTGAATTTATAATGAAATGGCCTAGACGTTCACCTTCTGATAATAGCTCAGAATGAAAGCAAAAACCCAAAGCAGATTGTGGTGATTTGTGTATCCTTCACTTTGTACAACTTGAACTGAAATATATTAGTACATGTCGGCTATTATGAAATATAACCTTGGAAATTCTCTCCGCTACCAAGGATGACACAGAATAAGGATACTTGACATTCTGCCTTTGTTATGTTACGTTGTGCATTAATTAGGAATCTTTAAAAGTTCAGTGGTAAAGGAAGATGTGCCATTGACACCAGCAGCCTAAAATTAACACCTATAAAATTATGGACAAACTGTACAAAAATTTCTCTCCTCCCTTTGTATTGTTTTCTTCATTTTTTACTTTAGCTAATCACATTTTCACAATTTTGGACAAGAAGCTCTCTAACCTTTCAACTGTAACATATTAAATACAGTATCCCAAAATGATCATAGGAAGATATGGTTCCCTTACTCTTTATATCCCATAAGCTGTACAATTTAGCCATTGATATAGGATATTTCCATTTCTAATACAAAAGCATTTTGATTCTTAGATTTACTGATTAATTTATTATAACTATTGTTTCTGTATTACAGCCCACTGGCCCTTGCCCAAGCTTATGAAACGCAGAATAAACTGATAGAGACACATCCTGACTTAGCTGAAGAGGGTGCCATTCAAATTGTGGTCATTAAAACCACTGGTGATAAAATATTAAGTCAGCCACTGGCAGATATTGGTGGAAAGGGCCTGTTCACGAAAGAAATAGACGAGGCACTCATTAATAGTGAAATTGATATAGCTGTCCACTCAATGAAAGATGTTCCCACTTATCTTCCTGACAAGACAATATTACCTTGCAATCTTCCACGTGAGGATGTCCGGGATGCATTTATTTGTTTGACTGCAGCTTCATTGGCTGAGCTTCCAGCTGGAAGCACTGTGGGCACTGCTTCACTAAGAAGGAAGTCCCAAATACTCCACAGATATCCATCACTAAATGTGAGCATGTTATGCTATATAAAAAATCATCTTGCTTTCTTGTTATATAGTAAATTGATTTATTCATTATGTGTTAGAAAATCCATAATGTCCTCAGTAGCTGTATCAGTGTCAAACCCAAATCAGGTATTAATGTTTTGGCCCTGTTTGAGCCCCAAATTTGGAGAAAAATAGATTTTGGAATAGTGATTTTATGGAGAATGTGTGATTAAAAAAATAGGGAAAAGTTTTGGGTTTGCATGTAAAATTATTTTATGGGATAATGTGTGGTAGAAAATGAGTTTTAGAAAAAGTGAGTTTTGGGAAAAATGGAGCTCAAACATAGGCTTTATAGTTCTGTCAATAGGTGGGCATGTCACAAAGACGCCAGGGATGCTTCTAATCTGTTTGCCACGGACAGAGACTCACCAAAGACATTTTTAAGAACAATTGTTATTTACATAAATTTTGAAATGTGGAATTTTGCCAAAACTACTTTGTTATACTTTAAGATTTCCCATGTCCTTGTTCTTTTACTTTTTCTACAAAATTTCTCCTTTCATCTCTTGCAGATCTACCAATGCTGTTAAGATCTCTCAGTTGATTATATCTATGGTTATTTGATTTGTCTGCAAGACATACATGTCCTACGTTTTTGGTTATATTTGTAACGCATCTCCAATACGAATGAATCAAGCTACTTGTGAAATTCTCTTGTAACATAACATCTCTCAAGGACATGAGTATGCACCTTGTTAGGTATAAAGGCTAGACAAAATTTTACATTTCTCGAGTTAAAGTTCCCTATTGATAGGTAAGTTCACATGGAGTTGGCAGGTTCATTTCAAAGATTCTTTTAAAGTTGCAATTACACGATACAAGGTGGATGCTGAATATGAGTTCGGCCTGTCCTCTCTGGCTTGCTTGAAATGGCTTTTCATTCAGCATTATTTACTCTTCAAAAATCTTGGGTGGCTGTTTATGCTGTCTCATTCTGCTTCACTGCTATGTTTTCTTACTCCAATTTATTTATAGGTGCTCGAGAACTTTCGAGGCAATGTACAAACAAGATTAAGAAAATTAAATGAGGGAGTTGTCCAAGCAACATTATTGGCATTAGCCGGGCTCAAACGCCTCAACATGACAGAAAATGTTACTGCTGTTCTGTCTATTGATGATATGCTTCCAGCTGTTGCTCAAGGAGCTATTGGGATTGCCTGTAGAAGTGATGATGAAAAGATGGTATGTGCTACTCTGCACAATCTCTAATTTGTTTTTTTTTTTTTTTCTAAATATCTTCACCCTGATCTCTTTAGGTTCCATTTTCCCTATCTTTGCATTTACGTAGGAGAGTTTTGGTTCCGTATCATGCCAAAGAATACAATTTGATACTTCCACACTTGAATTTTTCTGGTTTGTTCAAACCATTCACGTGTATATAAACCTGTCAAAGGCTTCTGTTATATAGCCATTGAGATTACCTTCTTCTTATTTTCTGTAGCTGAAGGGCATATTTATGAAAGTTAAAGTAAGTTAGCGGGGTCATAAATTTTGGGTGAAGCTCAAGTTTATATTCAATCTAATCTGGTTCTAAAAAGTAGTTATTTATTGCACATTACAATTGATATTATATCAAGTTAATGATGTGCCACACAAACATTTGTCGAATTCTGCTACGAGCATACCCTCTAACTGGGAAGTTGCTGGTTTTCCTTGTCATTTTCTTATTATTTCTACTCGCATATGCGTGTTTGGTTATGTGTGTACCATTCAAGAATTCTTGTTTATCTTCCCGCGCAGATCGTAGAAAAAAAAAAGTTACTCATGCCTCTCTTCATCGTCCAGTTATTTTCTCTAATTCAAATGTTTCTTCTGCAGGCTAATTACTTGGCGTCCTTGAATCACGAGGACACCAGATTAGCAGTTTCATGTGAGAGAGCTTTTCTAGAGAAATTGGAGGGTTCTTGTCGAACTCCAATTGCAGGATACGCTCGTAGGGACGAGGATGGAAATTGTATTTTTAAAGCATTGGTGGCATCCCCAGATGGAACCCGAGGTATGTCAACGGTAACTTGAGGATAGGAAAGATAAATGAAAATTTTGTATACCGCTGTTTTAACGTATATTTCTCGCGTTCAACCCTTCAGTACTCGAAACCTCTCGAAAAGGCCCATATGCTTTTGAAGACATGATAATGATGGGCAAGGATGCTGGCGAGGAACTTCTCTCTCAGGCCGGTCCGGGTTTCTTTGACCAATAAGTAGCTGAATGATGGATAGGGAGAAATTCAAGTCTCGACGATTAACAACTAGGTCATTCATTCTTCTTATTGTAATTCTAGCGGGAAATAGATTTTGAAAGCGTGCCTGATCAAAATGAGAAGGATATTTAATTTCTTTTCTAAAAGTATCATTTTTTTAAAAAATCTCTCTCCCTCTCGTATCAAGACCCAACCAAAATAGAATGATTATAAACAATTTATGATTGGTCTGATCAATTTTTAGCACATTTGGTGAAATTCACAAGTACTACTCACTTATTCACCACTAATTTCTATCTATTTATAATTTAAACCGTTCATAAATACTTTCCAAAGAAGCTTTGGAAAAGCACATGTCCATGTAGTTGTTCTGGCTAATGAATGGGCCGCTACATCTTTGAATTGTTTATGTTCAAAACTCGTGATTTGGGAAATATGGACTTGGCCAAAGTCTGTCAAAGACCAAATTCCCAATGAAATAAACAAACATGCTTTTAGATGATCCAACCTTGGTGATGTTTTCGAGTCTTGTAGCCTTCCTTTACTGACGTGCTTAAAAAGCAGCTTTCAAGGTCTCGTGACTTCTCTGGGGCAGTTCCCACTGTCTTCACTTGAGTGACACGAAATCAGACTACTAGGCATGAACTTATTATAGATAGCACTTCCTCCCAAACCAAGTCTCTATACGGGTTAACTCAATTAAAATCAATTAATCGGGTAAGAATTGAAAGAGAGAGTCCAGCTTAGCCGTAGTCATAAAAGAAATGACAAGTCGATCGATGCACTATCTTAAATAACTAAAGTAGCACTTAGGTCGGGAAGTGATTGATGTTCGATTGAGGTGTGCCCTGTGGTTCACTTCATACATTTTCAGTGCCATGGAGCTAAACCGTGAATGATTTAACAATGATATTATATCAAATGATTTATAGACTTTCAAGATTCCGGGAAACTATATCTGAACCGAGGACCAATCTGTTCAGATGGCAAAATAGGCATCGGTTGCATGTGCAATCCAGACCAAGTTTTCGGCATATCATTTTCAAGGATTTGTCGTTACAAACTTGCACATTCTAACCAACGATTAATGCATTCAAGTTATATATGGGTAAGAATTGAAAGAGAGAGTCCGGCTTAGCCGTAGTCATAAAAGAAATGACAAGTCGATTGATGCACTATCTTAAATAACTAAAGTAGCACTTAGGTCGGGAAGTGATTGATGTTCGATTGAGGTGTGCCCTATGGTTCACTTCATACATTTTCAGTGACATGGAGCTAAACCGTGAATGATTTAACAATGATATTATATCAAATGATTTATAGACTTCAAGATTCCGGGAAACTATATCTGAACCGAGGACCAATCTGTTCAGATTGCAAAATAGGCATCGGTTGCATGTGCAATCCAGACCAAGTTTTCGGCATATCATTTTCAAGGATTTGTCGTTACAAACTTGCACATTCTAACCAACGATTAATGCATTCAAGTTATATAGCCCTATTTCGTGACCAATTCACATCAAATATAGAAAAAATTGAAAGGCCTGAGGAATATTCCGTGTGCAAATACAAAATTCAAACCAGATACTGATGCAACAAGATTCCGGCTACATGCAAAAGAGACATCATTGATGCATTTGGTAGCACGGCATTGAGCCTGAGAATTAAAAAGCTATCTATTCAAATTTTGAATTATTTTACAAATTTTTCAATCCCACAGCATCAAAGAATATCACATGCCCCACTGGAACTGATTGTTAGATGCCTATATTAGACTGCGACAATATGAATAAGATATAAATTAATCTATACTGATTAACTAACACAAACCCAAAAAGAAATTAAATTCAGATACCGACAAGTCTGAACCAAAGACGTTCTGAAAAATTATGAAACTTTAACTATCAAAATTAATAGCAATATAGATATAATCCCTATCGATCCAAAAATCAATTTTTTAAAACTGATAATCATAGGATTTCATCGAATTTCATAGGATTTCTAAATGATATTTGGTTAACTAAACGATACTCAATCATAGAGATGGCGTGCAAACAACAAACTGTTTATACACAAACCTATCTAGCAGAACTAGCCTACATGTTACTGAAACTGTTTTGATGCAACTAGGCAAAAGAATCTTTATCAATGCTGTATACTCTGAACCACGATAAAACTGGAATTTACAGGAATAGTAGAGGTCTCAAGTCAACAAATGCTCAAGATCATTGAACCAAACTCCCAAAATTTACTAGTACTACAAATTCACAAATTTCAAGTCTCAATTATCATATCCATATACCAAGCACAAGTTCATAGAAATGCATATTCGATAACTCTGCTCCACAAAGATGAAGTTTTTCAATATATATCTACAGTTATGAAATGGAGATAAACCAACGCACACGCACAAAAATATAATTACAAGCAAAATGCAAGTGTATACAGCATATGGAATATAACATGGTTATTCATTGACGTCTTCAATAATCAACGTGGATACAATCACTCAATACTAGTTTGAAACAAGAATAATCAAGTTCATGACCATTGAATCAATTCGAACTAATCATGTCCACCTGATCAATGCATTTTACCAACTGCATGAATCATAATCTTTACTAAAAATCAATCCAAATAAGTACAGTAAAAGACCCCACAAGCATTAACCAAAGCTATAATTGATAAAAATCATAACCAAAATAAGATCACTTAATCAATAGCAAAAACTAGAGAACTTCACCAGTCAAAATATCTAGCAATACAATCCAAATTAAACACCACAATTCTCCCAAATAACAAAAATCACATTATTTTATAAAATTTTCACCTCAGAATCTGAGCTTAGAGAAAAACCATCTATTCTTGCCCGTCTTAAACCTCTCTTCCAACCTGGCTTTGATCTCCTTGCTAGCTGTCACCTTCTTATCACGCGAGACGAGTGAGTCAGTAGTGACGATGTCCTTGAGATCGACGTCGAGGGTATAGCGCGTAGGCATAATGTGGTTATAGTTGACGACCTTGACGAATGCCTTCACGCGCGACTTTTTTGCCTGCTTTTTGGCGGAATCCTTGCGGATAACCTTGCTAGGGTACTTTGCAATGCCGGCGACCAGGCAATGGCCGTAGGGACGGTCGCGGGTGCCATCATCGAAGTTCTTCACAATAGTGGCCTTGTGGCCGGCGAATCGCCCCTGCAGGAGGACCACCGCCTTGTTCGGCTTCAAGAACTTCACCATTTTCGTGAGCACCGTGGGTGGATTAGGGTTTTGTGTTGCTCTTCGTTTACATATATTGGGAGGATGAAAGTTGTAGGTAGATCCTTAGGTTACAAATGTGGGCTTTTTACGCATTTGGGCTTTGTTGAAATGTTTTCAATGGGCCTTGGAATCCGATCCTCCAACATTTTCATCATATTTTTATGATTATATTTTTTATTTAAATTTGGATAATGGAAAAATAAAAATACCCATTTAAGACCGTTTAGAGAGTTTTTATAATCATTTAAAGTTAAAGAGTTAATTAATTGAAATGATAGGCAAATGGAAATTACACAATTTGGTAACACACCCACAACAATAATTAGGCATGCTACTCCACGTCACTTTAGACAAGTCGTCAAGACGACATTCTCATATGGCCACGGGCGGATCCAAGGTGAGTCATGGTGGGTCACGTGACCCACCAATTTTCCAAACGTTGATTTTATTTATTTTTTTTATTTCATTACTTTGAGGCATGATATCTTATTAATTCTCATCTTTCGCTCTATACATGAAAACACTATTTTGATGAGACATATCACATGTAATTTGTGTAATATATGATTTTTTTTTATAACCATGTGGTCAAGTACTGTATATAGATCTAGGAATATATGATTTATTAGCAATATTTGCTCCATTTAGAATTTTTTTTTATTTTTAAAACTGATCGTATTTAGATTAAAAGTTGAAATCGATCGTGTTGGAAGTTTATCGAAGTTTATTACGAATGTTAAAGATGATACATTGAACAATGATAGTCTATTTACCATTGATTCTAGAAGAAAGATTATGAATCTATTATATTAATAGAATTCGTAATACACATAAAATATATTAGATCTGAAGTGCATAAATTTATCTATAATGTTACATGAATTATATGTTGGATTCATGTGTGCTCATTAAATAGAATACTCTGTACAATTATAAATTTCTATTGAGAAAAAGATTGAATCAATTCTAAGAGAGAGTGCAGAATAAAAACTATTTTGTTCCAAGAAAATAAACTATGTCTTGGAGTGTTTTTGTGAATGTGCCATTTGTATTCTACGAAATGACAACCGAGCTTTGATGAAAAAAATAATAGAGACGACACCAAACAATATGTTGCAGCCAAAACTTACTAATTTTAGCGGTATGAATTGCAGTTAATGAAGTCAACAAAACTTCCTAATTGAACATGTAGTTAAAATAATTTTAATAAAATATGGACTGCTTTAATTTTTTTCACAACATTTTTTTGCAAGTTTGGTTGTGACCCCTAACTCAAAATATCTGAATCCACCACCGCATATGGCTATCTTGAAGACAACATCGGTATGATTCATCCAAACAAGTTACCATGATGCACGACACAAAATTTTTTTCGTCACTTCTCAAAATTTATGCATTTACAGATATTTTATTTCTGGATGATGGAACATAAATTTCTTATGTTACATACTATCATATGGGGAGAAAATCGCAAACCAAGAAACTAGCATCTTTGTAAGAGACAAAATTTCGGTAAAGCAGGTTTGAACTGGTCCATAAGTACGCTATGGCAGACCAAGAGAGCAATATGGTCTCTTTGAAAATACATTCCTGCAAAACAGGCCACAACACAAATGAGCATATTTTAAGGAGGAGATCTAAGATGAAAGATAACCATCTTCTACAAATGACAAATGATGGACGCAGTAACACTTTTTTTGTATTGCATTGAGTTAGCTCGGATGTACTGAAGGATAAATTACTGATCTGAAAGTTAGATGAACTCTAGATAGTCAAAGAGTTGGTCAACGCTATGATCTAATGGAGACGCTCTTCGGTGAAATTGGGCAACTCATTAATATGTTATACAAGCAGGACATCCCAAACACAGGCAAGAAAGTTTAGAGTACTTCCACATTTTATAATGCTGGTTAGAATAAGGAGAAGGTATTTTCAGGAGTTCAATTAGACTCGAATGATTATAAATTCATTAAAGCTTGAACTGTGCACTATATTCACTTGGACATCCTCCCCCTTACAAGTCGGCTTCAAGGGTGAGTTGTAACCAATGTTGTTTTAACAGCAGGTATCGAAGCAAGCACACTACTAGGAATTACCCTTGTTAGAAGACTAGCTTTGGGAAGTCATCAAGCTGGGAATATGCGCTGTCATGGTTGTCTTTTATGAAAGAATGAATAAACTGTAACAACTCTAAATGTGCTATGTAAGGGTTGGCTTGTGGGGACATGATGACCATCACCTCAGAAACCAGTTTTAAGGGTGACTTTTACCAATGTAGTTGTAATATGGGCAAGAATTTTCTGTTTTCATACTCTTGTTCTAATATGTGCATCTCCAGCACTTTAGTTTTGGTGAATGTCTTTGGATGTCTACTTTTCCTTTTGGCTATAAATGGGGCCTCTTTATAACAGAAGATTAGACAGAAAGTATTATGTATAAGGAGACTGGCAGTGCCTGTGATAAAGGTAAGCATTCACAAAGTTAAAAATATAGAAGTCAGTGGATTAATTATAGAAACTGAAAGGGATGGTAAAGGGGACTTACAAGTGCAGGTAGAAGTCTGTTAATTCGGCTGTCCAAATCCAATTAAACTTTATTCCATATCATTTGTTGCGGACCAACCAGGTTCATATGTTTCAAGAAATCCAATCTTTGCCTTGTTAGGAAGATCATGTGGGTGAACAAATGGAACTCCTGGCGGCCATCCAATCTCCATTCTTATATTTGCACAAGGGCTGTCTAGTGAATGGACATGATTTTCACACTCCTTCAGGGTGCAGAACCTCAATTTGATACCCTTCTTATCAGCAATATCTTGAACCCTCTCTTTCAGAACTCTTTGTGCCTCGAGTCGCAGTCTCTTCGAAGGTGGAAGAGGTTTACAACTTGAATTACTCCTCTTCTTCCTCATGACGGGTTTCACTGATCCTGTACCAGCATTTCATTGATCCAAGGGCCTGTTGTTAAAAACTTCTAAGGGCTACTAGTATATTAGCCAAATGAAAGAAAACTTTTTACAGTGTTTCAGTAGGAAACATCATATAATGATTATGAACCTGTGATTTCTCAAAGTTAAAAATGGAAAAGGTCAATATGACAGCATTCGTGCCAAGGACACAAATAATATTGCTGATTCACATGAATGGTTAAATTGCAGATCATATGAATGGTAATGAGTGTGGGAGGCTATAGCACTTCAAGGAAAAATTATATTAATCTGGTTAAATAGCGACCAAAACATTTTTTGTTTCTTAATAGATGCTCTCCCATTCGTAACATATAGTCAACATACTAGGATAAATAAATAAGACAATGTATTCAGTGCAATGATAAATTAACTTCATAAGATTTATTCTCTAAGTGACTGAGAAAAAAAGTACCAGGAATACTTACCATCTTGGGCTGTAGGGAAACTGAATGTCGCAAAATTATTCCCATTAAGAAGTTGGTCAGTGGATCTCTGCATAAAGTCGTCGACTGATACAGGAAGCTGGAACTGAGCTTCCACCCCATGCCCAGCTGCCCTCATCTCTGAACAATTGAGACTGGTCATGGATTTTGGCATGAGTTTGAATGCCAGAGAACAACGCCCATACATAGAACCCTGCAGATTACTGATATCAATACGATGCATTGCAGGGTTGATGTAGCCAGCAGTTGCCTGGTACAAAGCAAGCCCAGGATAAATAATTGCTTCTTGGGGTCCAAGATCGCCGTCCACCGGGACCCAATGACCATGAAAGTCTCTTACATGCAAGCCTGCCCGATCTGACTTGACAAGAGTTATAAGGCTTCTGTCAACCTGATGTTCATGGTCTGAGAACATTACTAATTCGCCATCTTCTTGAGTCGTTAAATTATGTTGCTGTGCACCCTGAAAAGATGGTCTCCCGTGGCAAAAAACAGACAACACTGACGACGATATTTCCCGATTTCTAAGAGGCACGTTATCAAGTATTTCGCTGAAAGGCGAACTACGCAGATTCAAATAAAAGCCAATGGCATCTAATATGTCCCTACACGCTTTCCCAAGTAGCGAAAATATGTCCACTAAACCAGCTGGAGGGATTTCAATTTCATTATTAGGTTCTGCGGTAGTAAGCCCAGGTCTAAAATCAAAAATCTCTTGCCACATTTGAGGGTCTGCACGGTAACCAGATGTCTTGCACCATTCATGGAAGTCATCGGGATGAATAATATCTGCAGGAGGGTAAGGTGGTTTTTGATGGAAGTAGAGACGAGATGATTCCAAACAAGACCTCAAAAGGGCCCCATCATTCACGGGTAATTGGATTATGGCAGCTGAATACTGAGCTAGAGATTGGGACAAAGTTGAAACTGACAATTTGTATGAGTCCGAAGGAAGGCCTTCACACGGTATGAGATCAACGAGTTTTACACGGCCTAATGTTGACAGGCCATTGCCTGCCATTGAATCTTGCAGAGATACCGAGTGTGCTAATGAGCAAACTACCAAATTTGATCCTTTTGTTGGCTGCAAACATTATATATACATCAATAGCAAAGTAATAGGCTAAGGCCTATGAAGACTGACCACAACATAAATAGTAGATATATTAAAAATAGAGGTTAGGCTATGCATTTTTCAATTCCACTAGCGCAAGTAGCAAATGAATGGAATTTATAACACTGACCAAAAGAATTTCTTCTTCAAGAAAAAAAATAATCTCATTGAGAAATTACCACAACTCCCGTCCTGCAAAAATAAAACATTAATTCTTCTTTTCAATTTACTTCCAAAAGTGACATAATTACTTTCTAATTTCCCTTCTAATTCCGAACTTTTGCACCTCCGACAGAATTTTAAACGCAATGCATTAGAGTCCAAGCCGATATAATTTCCAAAATCCAAACTTTCAGAATTTTTTAGTTCGTTTCATCACTAACAACACTCCCTGTACAATTAAATAATTTAACACTATAACATATACATAATTTGCATATCTCGTAAGACCTGAGAAATCTCATTCCATCTATGTGTATACGTGAAAAACATATCAAATGCGTAGAATATTTTACATAGAGATAATTTAAAGGTAAAATTACCTTCAAAAGCTTCAAGTTGGAGGAGTTAGGGTTTATGGAGAATCTGCATCCGACAATTGATCGAACAAAACAAAGACAAAAGAGTTTAAATTACAGAAAAAATAAAATTATACACTAATTGGCAAGAGTTAAAAATCCACTTGATACTGGCTTGCTTGATTCTGTTCTTCTCCTTCTTACTGGAATGATAAAGAAAAAAAAAAATCTCTTAAAGACTCTTATTGCACTGGGATATATTTTTATATTTGTGCTTCCTTTTTTATGTTAGCCCTTGTTAATTTACAGAACATCATCATTAATGGAAAGAATTAGCGGGCCGAATCCATATAGGCACGCAAGGATTATGGATAAAAGAAATGCAGGCCCATAAATAGATGATGGGCCAGAACCTATACTTAGCGTTCATTTGACAAAGGGAAATTATAATAATTCAGG
>CAIGRT010188626.1:0-10327 GCA_903798405.1 Fraxinus platypoda | reverse complement strand
ATAAGAATCTGTACCAAACAGGCTACTTTATATATCAAAAAGTGACTAAAAAAGAATTCAATCTTACCTACTATATCTAGCCTTACATACGCATTGATCCTATACACGCAGATTACAAATAAAAGGAATATTCTACAGTACATAACAACCGTATTGCTAGCTAGCTAACAGATTATATTCCTCAAGGGCATTCCACCGTGCTGTGTATTCCACTGAGAATTAGTTAGGCCGTAGGTTTGTTTGTAGTGTAAACTTTAACACCCCTTCTCAAGGTGGAGTGTATCTCTAACACTCCAAGCTTGTCTCTTAAAAATATGAATCTAGAGTGAGCAAGGGGTTTGGTTAATAAGTCTGCTGTCTGATCCGAGGAGGGTACATAGTTAATTTCCAATTCTCCTCTTAATACTTTGTCTCTTACAAAGTGAACGTCAAGTTCGATGTGCTTTGTTCGTGCATGGTAAACCGGATTTGAAGCTAGCACACTTGCGCTTAACTTATCGCACCAGATCTTGGGAATTGTCGTCTGTGGTAGATTCAGTTCATTCAACAGGGATTGAATCCATGTAATCTCAGATGCACTGTGGGCCAGTACACGATATTCTGCTTCAGTGCTAGATCTTGCAACGACTTGTTGTTTCTTGGAACACCAAGAGACTAAGTTATCTCCAAGGTACACACAATAACTTGCTGTGGACCTTCTATCATCTGGGCATGATGCCCAGTCAGAATCTGCAAATGAAGTTATGTTGAGGTTGTCATTTTTGTAGATTACTAAGCCATAGTTGAGTGTTCCTTTCAGATACCTAAATACCCTTTTTAGTGCTTTCCAATGAGCATCAGTTGGTGTCTAGAGAAATTGGCTTAGTGTATTTACTGAATAAGCAACACCAGGCCTTGTATGTGTTAAGTATTGGAGGCTACCAATAGCACTCCTATACAGAATTGGATACTTCATTGCCTGACCATCAGTTTTAGAGATTAGCTTTCCTGCTGCTATGGGCGTTATACTTCGTTTAAGGTTCTCATAACCGAATCTTTTTAGCAAACTGATGGCATATCTTGTTTGAGTCAAGTATAATCCGACTATGTCTCTATGAACTTCCATTCCCAGAAATTGATTGAGACTTCCCATATCCTTAAGAGTAAAACACAAATTCAGACTGTCAATAACCTCCTGCAGCTTTTCACTATTACTTCCTGTTATAATTATATCATCCACGTAGATGAGGATGAATAACAAGCTTCCACCATCAGCTGAGAAGAATAGTAAGTTATCGGCTTTAGACTGTTTAAAATTCCATTTCAGCAGAGTACTTTTCAGCTTCTCATGCCAAGCCTTTGGAGCTTGTTTTAGCCCATACAATGCCTTCTCTAGCTTGCACACGAAATCAGGATTTTCTTTGTCAACAAAACCCTGTGGCTGATACATATAGACTGTTTCATTTAGACCTCCATTCAAGAAAGCATTGTTTACATCTGCTTGCCTGATATGCCAGTCCTTTGAAACAACAAGAGTTAGAATAATGTTCAGGGTTGATGCTTTGATAACTGGACTAAAGGTCTCACCATAATCAACTCCTGGTGTTTGAAGAAAGCCTTTAGCTAACAATCTCGCCTTGTGTCTTTGAATCCTTCCTTCTGAGTCATGTTTCAGCCTAAACACACACTTGTTTCCAATAACTTTCATTCCAGTTTCATGAGGTACAAGTTTCCATGTTTGGTTCTTTATTAGAGCATTGTATTCATCTTGTATTGCTATCTTCCAGTTATCATTTTGCAAGGCTTCTATAATGGTCAGTGGCTCAGAATATGTTTGTGTCTGACTGGTATATACCTTAGGCTTAAAGATTCCTGCCTTGCTTCTAGTAATCATGTGGTGACTGCCAGTCCTTCTTGCATTTTGATCTCCAGCATTATGCTCATTTTCCACATCTTGAGCTTTAATTTCACCTTGGTTGATATCAAAGTTTTGCTTATCAAAATTCTCTTGATCAAGGTATTCACCTTGAGGCTCTAATTCATTACCAAAGTTGTCTTGTATCTTAGTTTCAATCTGAGGAACTAGTTCTCTACTAGATGAAGCTGCTACAGATGGTGCATCAGAATGAGTTACATCAGCTGCATTCTGATGTTCTATTTTGTTGCCGAACTCGTTTTTATAAGGAAGAAAACTGACAATTGTTTGAGTGTTTTGTGGCTGAGAGATTTTGTTTAGAAAACTAGATTGGAATGGAAAGATAGACTCATTGAATACAACATGCCTGGAGATATAGACTCTGCCACTAGGACTTACACACTTAAAACCTTTGTGAGAATCACCATAGCCAAGGAACACATTTCTTTGTGAGTGAAAACTAAATTTATGCCTTTGGTAAGGTCTGAGGTAAGGGTAGCATGCACAGCCAAACGTTTTAAGAGACTTGTAATCAAAATCTTTTCCATATAGAACTTGAAAGGGTGATTTGTGATTGAGTATAGGGGTTAGCAGCCTGTTAATGAGAAATGTAGTTGATTTGAAGGATTCCCACCAGTAGAATAGGGGCATTTTTACTTTTTCATCGCACTAATTTCTTTAGCTTTTTTTTTTTAATCACATTCTTATTTTTACCTTTCATGAACTAATAAATCACGATTTTCATCCAAATACACTAATAGTGTGCTTTAAAACTAGGGACAAATATTTAATCGTAATTTTGTATTATTTTTTTTTGCTTATCTAAAAATACTAAGGTCAAATAAGTCTTTTTATTCCATCTTAATGATTTAAGTTCCTTAATCTTTGTTCATCGTATCATTTATATTCCTAACTTTTTTTCTCGTATTATTTTCTTTAACCTCCCATTAATTATAAAATCTTGTCCTTGATTATTTCTATCAAAATATTTTGTTTCCATGCTTTGAAATGAGGAAAAATACTTGGTCGCATTTTTGTGTTATTTATTTCTGAAAAATATGATGGGACTTTTTGGATAGAAGCTGTTATTAGATACAAGATGTGTTGACTAACAGAAATTTGAGGATAGAAAAAGAATGCCATGAAAGAATGTTAAGGACATAAGTGTTATAATGAGAGAAGATTGAGAATTTTAATCGCAAATAAAATGTGGTGTAAAAATTAAAAATTGTGGTGTAAGTATAATTATCCAAACCATAATCATGAACAAATTGTATACANACCATAATCATGAACAAATTGTATACATTTCAGAATAAAAATGCAATGAAAAAAGTTGGGGACATAATTTAAGTAAAGATTATGAACCTTTTATTCAATTACAGTGTAGTGCACTTAGAATAAATGTAGCCTTAAAATTTAGACATAGGTTTTGGCCAAGCTTAACTGCTTAAGAGTTAATTTACTTATTTCTACCTCACTTTTTTACTTTAGCCAAAAATGTTCATGTTATAATGTTTGTACTTGTGTATGTAAGTATGTGATAGGTAATGAATGGTATTTTCGAGCTTATCTGTCTTTATTTTGTTGGTAGTTTATAAACTCGATTAGGGTTCGTGCTTGATCTGAGATTTTAGGATTTTATTAAAATTGTGAATGATCTAAACTAGTTTAGTTATTGATATTTGTAAACAAAATGTACTACAATGTTAACCGGGACGTTATTATGATTTTCCTTCGTCTCTAACTCAGAAGTCTACCACTGTAAACTAATGTTTTCCTTCTTTCTGATCTTCAGGCACGAGTCGAAAGGCATCAGAAAAATTGCTCTAGATATTTTAAACAATTTGAGCCATACCGTCTCTCAAGTTAAAGAAAGCCTGATTGGAGTAGAGTCGCATGTTGAGCAGGTGATGTCACTGTTAAATCTTGAGTCAACTAAAGATGTTCGCATGATCGGTATATGGGGTATGGGTGGCATCGGAAAAACAGCTATTGTCAGGGCTGTTTTCGATCAAATATTTAGCCAATTTGAAGGCAGTAGCTATCTGGATAACGTGAGAGAAGTTTCCAAAACTCTAGGACTGAATTCATTAGTAGAAAAATTACTCTCCGACACTCTGATAGAAAAAAGTGCAAATCTCTACAATAACACGTCTATCCTATTCAGAAGGTTACGTCACAAAAGGGTGCTTGTTGTTCTTGATGATGTCAATGAACTTGAGCATTTAGACCGATTGGCTGGAGGGCATGACTGGTTTGGTGCCGGTAGCAGAATCATCATAACAACAAGAGACATGCAGTTAATTTCGTCACGTGGAATTGATGATGTATATGAGGTCAGTGTCTTAGGGACTGATTTAGCATTGAAGCTGTTTAGCAAATTTGCCTTTAAGGGAGGTGTTCTCAGAGATGAATTTAAAAACCTTGCATGTATGGCAGTTAGATATGCTCGCGGTCTTCCTTTAGCTCTTAAGGTGTTGGGCTCTTCTCTACATGGTCGAGATATTGATAACTGGAAAATTACATTGGATGGTTTGAAAGAAATTCCGGAAGATAAAATCTTTAACTTAAAGTGAGTTTTGATGCACTCAATGACATGGAGAAGAAGATATTCCTGGATATTGCTTGTTTTTTCAAGGGAAAGAAGAAAGAAAATGTGATGAGAAAACTTGATGGCTTAGGTCCGCAAGCTAAGATTGGAGTAAATTATCTGATTCAAAAATCTCTTATATATGTAACCACTGATAACAGGCTTCAGATGCATAGCTTATTACAAGAGTTGGGTTGCTACATTGTGCGACATCCACATCCTAACGAGCCTGGAAGACACAGCAGGTTATGGTTACCTGAGGAAATAAGCATTGTGCTAACCAAAAATGTGGTAAGAACTGAACTCGTACTGATTTGATACTTAAGAAGCTTTACTAAGTTTGTTTAAGGTTTTATGCAAGTGATATAATGTTGAAACTTACCTACCTACAATATTATATTTTGACAATATACAGGGAACGGAAGATATTGAGGGCATACATGTGGACTACTCAGATCCAGAGAGCGTGGAAATTAGGTCGAAAGCCTTTACAAATATGAAAAACCTGAGGATACTCAAAATCCGCAATGCATGCATTAAGCAAATGCCAGCTTCTATTCCAAGTGACTTGCAATGGCTTGATTTGCACAAGTACCAAACGAGGATTCTGCCTCCAAGTTTTCAAGGGGAAAAGCTTGTTGGACTGATACTGTGTCATAGTCATATCGAACACCTTAGAGGACTAGAAAAGGCACAATTGGTATGTCACGATTTTATTTATTTATTATTATGATTATTATTTTTTATCATAGTTTCATTGCCAAATTATGAATGCTTCATTTAGATAAGAAGAACTAACATAATCTTCCCTTTCCCTTGTCCCGCCTCTCTGTTTCTCAATTGAGCAGAATAAGTTGAAGTTCATCAATCTCAGTTACTCTAAATATTTGGTGGAAACTCCAGATTTCAGAAAATTTCCACATCTTGAAAGATTGGATCTCAGCAATTGTATGAGCTTGGAAGAGGTTCACAAGTCCCTTGGGAATCTTAAAAAGCTCGTATACTTAAATTTGGCGCACTGCGTTAAACTAAAGAATCTTCCAAGTGATATCCATTTAGAACTTCTGGAAACACTTGTCCTCTGGGGCTGTTTGATATTAGAAAAATTTCCAGAAGTGAAAGGGGAAATGAAATTCTTGTCGGAGCTTCATTTGGAGGGGACTGCAATAAAAGAGCTACCCGCGTCGGTCAGCAAAATTACTGGCCTTGTTTTGATAAATCTCAGCAAGTGCAAAAATCTTAAAAGTCTTCCAAACAGCATTTGTGATTTGGAATGTTTGCAAACTCTCAATCTCTCTGACTGCTCAAAGCTTGAAAAATTGCCAGAAAACCTTGGACAAGTCAAATCCTTGGAAGAACTTCTTGTGGATGGAACTGCTATTACACAACCACCGCCTTCCATTACGTGTTTGACGAAGCTGAATGTCTTATCATTCAGTAGATGCAAGCGGCCAAAATCTAGGAGTTCTCAGTTATTGGGTAATTTGGAGTCATCAGTCTCTTCTATATCCGGTATGTTACCTTCACAAATACGAGGACTTTCCTGTAGAAACCAGACAAAAGATTCTTTGCCTCCATCCCGACCATCTTTATCAGGTTTATGTTCCTTAAAAAAATTGGATCTCAGTTCGTGCGATCTACTTGAGGAAATTTCAGCTGATCTTGGCAGCTTGTCGTCTCTGGAAGTGTTAGATCTGAGCAGAAATAACTTCGTAAAGTTTCCTGCAAAAATTTCTGAACTTCCTCGACTCAAAATCCTAACACTGGAAAGTTGTACAAGTCTTGAATCACTGCCGGATTTACCAAAAAGTATAGCTGTACTAGATGCAGATGATTGCCATTCATTAAGCTTGGTTGATCTCTCTGAAAAGCATGCATTCTTGTGGAAGGTCTCACTTTTCAATTGCTTCAAACTGGTAAAAAATGAGGAGAACAATAATACTGCTGATAAATTTCTACACACTCTACTTCAGGTTGGTCTCCAAATTCTCTCCTTTCCAGTACACGTGTAAGAGCAATTCCTCTTACTACTTAGATTTATTTAGTAATTATCTGTGCTAAATCATTGCTGATTCCATGGTTCATACTTAGAGTAAACGCACAATTTTAATACATTACTAAGTTTAAAGTGGTGGTGGTGGATAGTTATCTCTGGTGCTGCGGAGTCATGTTTCCACCTTCTTTGTTAGCAGGAAAAAAAAGAATTAATAAACTAACACTTCAATAAAACAAAAAATCTATAGAAAAAACAAAAGAAAAAAAAAAGTGAACCTGCAACGTTATAGAGATGCTATGTAAGGCTTACAGTAATGCATACAACATATTAGCTGTCTTTTGTCAGAGGTAACTACTTCTTTAAGTTTGGATAACTAGTTTCACTTGATTTCGTGTTACAGGGACAACCTGTTGTCGATAATCGATTTAGTATAATCATTCCTGGAAGGGAGCTTCCAGAATGGTTCAGTTACCAAAACATGAGTCATTCAGTAACCATTCCTTTAACTCCAGATTGGCATAAGAATGTTAATGGGATTGCAGTTTCCATCGTTTTTGAGCGTCTGGTGTCAAAATCAAAAATAGGGGTCTTGTTTAAATTGATAAGCTGGGATCATGAGGAGTTCACTGCTAATATTACCCCAACTGCCACTAAGCTGCTAGAGAACTATGAATCTGCTCATGTGTGGATTGGCTACATATCATTCCATCTTTTCCAGCTTCTATTTCCGAAATTTCAGTTAGATGATTGGGCTAAAATAAAGGGATGTCTTACAATTAGTACAATGGATGAGGCATGGATTAAGCCAAAAGGATGTGGGATTCGCTTTGTGTACAAAGAAGATATGAAAGACGCGTTGGCGCAATATATGGAGACTCATCCTGGGATTGACCAAGAATTGAACATATCAAAAGAGGCAGAAGAGAGTATCGATGTACTGACTTTTGGTGTCAATCAATTGAACTGGAGTGTAGATCCTGTCGAGGAAGAGGACATTCAAATTCAAAGTTTGAGATCCTCCACTGCCTTCAAGGTACAGAAGACCCTATCATTTGATTACTAGTTACTAAAAGGAGGGTCTTTCAATTCGTTGCAGAGTTGTTTGCATTAAGTTTTCTGTTTTTACCGCACTTCAGGGGCTGCAGAGTGTACCCTTGCACTTAGAAATCTGCTTCAATGGATTCTGTGTTTGTTTGTCCTTTTTTTTTCCCCTGCAACAAAGAATGAACTCGGAAAAAAAGATCTGTAATTTTTTTTATTGTTTTGATTGACGATGTATTGGATGTTATGTTGCTTAGTATTGTAAGACCAAAATCCTTGTTAGATATTTAGTCTTTGTTTTAATGTATTGTATGTGTGTCCCCGTTGATAACTAAAGGTGGAAAAACACTCAATGAGAAACAAACTTGTAGGAGTAAATAATATTTTTCTAAATCTCAGAACAAATTATTTCTCTTTACAACTCTACTGTGTGTTTTCAACTTTCCTTACACTTCCAAATGCTTCAATCCATGACTATTTATAGGTCTCAAATGACTTCTTGAATATCTCACACGCATTCACCTCATAAATTCAATACTTCGAATTGACTCGGACGTGTATCTCGTGAACATAAAAGTTTGGGTAGTCAAAAGAAACATACAATATTATTAATTCATGTTTAATTTCAATATTATTCAAAATCGGTCCGATTAAACTTATAAAACCTCTAATTAAAAACTCACCAAAAAAACCCATTAAACTAACCAATTTTTGAAAAACCCGTGACCTGTTCCCGATTTAACCAGTTCAACATATGTAAATGTATATTCTTTTAATTTTTGCAAATATATATTTTTTAAATTTTTTAATAACCACGATTTGATCTCGATTCAACCTTTTGACCCTTGATCCTTTCTCTTTTTCAGGTCGATGTCTGAATCGAATTTTAAAATATTGAAATTAATAACATGGACTTGGATATGACTGTGAATGTGAATGTGAATGTGAATGTGAATGTGATTCTAATTAATATTAATTGAATGAATGTGAATGTTAATGTTAATTAACTGAAAATTAATTATAGTATTTATTACAATTTGAAAATTAAATATATATTGAAAAACGAAAAGTAAGGTATTATTGAAATAATTGAATTGTAGTAGGGCTATAATAGTCCAAAAAATGATTCTCACTCGATATCAAAAACCCATAATCTGTTCTCGATTTAAGCAGTTCAACATATGTAAATGTATGTTCTTTTAATTTTTGTATATGTATATTTATTAATGTTTTAAAAACCCCGGTTCGATTCCGGTTCGACCTTTTGACTTTTGACCCCTTCTTTTTTACGGGTCGATCGCCAGATTGATTTTTAAAACATTGAAGTTAGTGTGTGTTTGTCTCTCATTATTGTAGAAGAAATAGAGTAATGAATAGTATTTTTTGGAGAATGTGTTCTTGAAATTTAAAGTAACTTTATTGGTTTGTGTGTAGAATAATTTATTGAGTGAATGTGTGATGGGGAATCTTATCGGAGCAAACAATGTTTTGAAATAATGGGAGACAAACAAGGCCTTAATAACAAGGACTTGGACTTGGACATGAACATGAACATGAACGTGAACGTGAAATCCTAATTAATATTAATTAAATAAATGTGAATGTAATTAATTGAGAATTCATTATAGTATTTATTACTGTTAGAAAATTTAGGGTGATGGATATTATTGAAAAAATAATGTATTTTAAATAGTGATATGATGGAAAATATGTGGTTAAAAAGTAAGAAAAAATTATTGATGTGATGAAAATATTATTTTATTGAAGAATGTGTGGTTGAAAATGAGTAGAATAATGAGAATGAAAATGAGAATGTGGCTCAAACATGGCTTTATGATTTTTTTTATACTAATCCCTAAATTATCAATTAAACTAATGAAAGTATTTTATTTATTTTCAAACTACCATTTTATAATTAGGGTGTGTTTGAGTCATATTATTTTGGAAGAATATATTTTGGAATAGTAAATTGGTGGAGAATGTGTGGTTGAAAAAGAAGGAAAAATTATTGATGTGATGAAAATATTATTTTATTGAAAAATGTGTGGTTGAAAGTGAGATTTGAAAGAATGCATTTTAAAAGAATGTGTGTCAAACAGAGGCTTAATACATAATTAAAAACGAAAAGTAAGGTATTATTGAAACAATTGAATTGTAGTAGAACTATAATCGTCCAATAAATTATTCTCACTTAGTGTGACATTTAATACATTATAGATATTTGAATGAAAACCATCATCAGGGACAACATATGTTATTAATGGAAAGTTGGAGATAAGAATATTATGGAAAAAAGTCGGAGACAAAAGCATGACAATAAATAAAGTTAAAGACATTTAATAAAATTAAAATATAGTGCACTTTCTAAGAAAATATGGTATCAATATTGTCATCCTATAATTTTTCATAATATCTGTTCCCGCAATAACATCCCATAAATCTCATCGCAATTAAAAAAAAAATTCTTAACAACATCCAAGGGCGAATTTACATGGGCAGAAATTTTTGCATTTTTGTTTTTATCACTTTTTTCCTATTTACAAACTTTTTTCCTTCCACTTTCTGTCATACAATTTTTCTCAAACCCCAAATTTCATTCTTCTCCCAATTCCCATGTTTACAATTTTTACTAAATAATTGTCTTTTCCTACTTCGTTTATGTGAACAGATGCCGACGATCGATCACATTTTTTCTCCACATCAACTCTAGAATTCTCAAGGCCCCCCCAATCCATGGTTTGAACACGCAATTGGATTGGAGATCGATGACCAAATTATAGTCTAGTTTTGTATATTGAGGATG